>RJWH01003959.1:0-126827 GCA_004363575.1 Solenodon paradoxus
AGAGTTCTGGTACTAAAAAGGTTTAAAACCATTGAACTCAAAGAGCCACCCCCAAATTAAGACATGCAGGTGATACCGGATCCTAGTGCTACCAGTCACTCACCCAGTCCCTGCAGCCTGGTGTGAGTGGGGCTGGCCTTCAGGTTGTAGACAGGCCTGTGCTGGAACTTCTGCTGTCATTTATTTCACACCCTTGTCCCCCTCTGCCTCCCAGGTCGGTAAAGACAGTTCAGCTGGGCATGGGGGACACTGAGAAAGACCGTGCCCTCTCACTAAAGGTCGAAGGAGCCCTTGCTGAGTATCTTCAATAAAGAGCTAAGCAGGAAAGTCTGGTTGAAAATTCAGGAAGGGAAACATCTCACAGGAAAGCCCCCAGACCTGACAACTAAGGTCTCTGCCTGCCAGGAGCCATCTCTCTTGGGGGCCTGGGCACTGGAGAACCCTGGGAAGAAGCCAGACCTTATTCCTAGTCGTAGAGCACCTCTAAGCACCCTGGAGGGTGGGCCCAGGCAGCTGGGATCATTCAGGCCTACCTGCACCGCGTTGCGTTGGGCGCTGTGGCCAGAGGTTCCTGAGGAGGTCCCCCGCATCCACACTCCGAGAAACTGATGAGGGGGAGCCGAAGTTGCAGGTGGCTCTCACAGGCTCTTACAAAGCCTCCGGCAAAGTGGCATAGCCCCTGCCTCTCCCACCCCCTCTTTCGCCCCATCTCCTGAACTGTTAATGCCCTGGGCCCACCCTCTCTGCTGCCCACATAACCCCAGCCTACCAAGCTGACATCCCTGACTGGCCTTTCAGGTGAGCATACCCACTTCAGTGTGTCTTTTCCAAAGCCTGTGGAGTTTTTGCCAAGCAGCAACGAGCAGTGAGATGTGCTATCTCCTGTGATTCAAGCAAACAAGCCTTATGTACTAAGGGTGATCCAGCTTCATGGGCATTTCAACTGAGACATGATGAAAGCCCAGGAACCTGTGGGCAGGACAAGGCTAGCCAACAGGAAGGACTCACTGTCAGACAGTGAGAAGTCGGCAGCGAGTCGCAGCCATGATACCTCACAGAGCAGGTTCCACAGCGGCAGAGGGTGCCAAAGAGATGCCACTATGAGGGGACAGAGACAGTGAAAGTAACACCTCGCCTTCAAACAAAAGTTCTCTGCTCTTTTCTCTTTGGTACAATGGGATCCTGCAGAAGATGGGGAAAAGTGCTGTTGCTTTAAAAAAAAGAAAAAAAGTTGTGAAAACGGTTGTGTTAGGTCTTTTCTTGAAGAAGAGATGTGTACTTTTGAGTGTTCACATCCATCGTCTCATTCAAATAGTTAGCACTGAAATATTTGTAGAGCTGGGTTTGAGACTGGAGGAAACAGCGTCCCATCTACAGGTCTGGGGTGACCCAGCCACCTTGGGATTTAAAACTGCAGCTGCCCCAGGTGCCGTAAACAGCACTGGAAGCCTGCTTGCACCCAGGCCTTGGTTGCCAGCTGCAGCTTGCAGAGTGGGAGGCGGAGGACATGTCCGGGAGAGGAGTCCCCTTGCATAGGGTCAGCTGATTCGGTCCAGGTAGGAGAACTGGCTGGGACCCGAGCACTAGACTGAGTCTGAGGTGGGAGCTTGTACTTTGTTGGCCCTCAGTTTTACCCAGCTGCTGACTTGAGGCTCCCTGTGTCCCTCATTGCCCGCTTCCCTCTGCTTGGGGCAAGCTCTGCTCTGGGAATATCCACTTAGGAAAGCAGATGAAGCTGACTCAGAAGGTTCTGGAAGCCCTGGAGTCAAGATGATGGCTCCAGGTGGATAATCAGTATGCGTGTGCATGGGGGGCAGTGGGCCTCAGCTGTCATTGTTACCATGCACAGTAGCAGGTTGAAAGCCACCCGCGGAAGGACCTGAGGGTTGAGAATTAATAGCTATAGGCTGTAAGTTCACAGAGAACTGCAGGAAATGAGGCAAGTACTGTCAGTTAAAAAAAAAAACAATTATGGAACACCTACTCGGGACTAGGTGTGAATTAGGTAATAAAAATATATGCACACTCCCTACCCTGTGGCGCTCAGTCCTGGGACAGACAGATATTGAATAAGCAATTAAACGCTTGATGAGTGTATACAAAGGTGTAGAGAAGTTATGAGAACCTGCAAGAGGAGGAAACTAATTTTGACTGGGAGCATCAGGGCAAGAACTTTAGGAGAAAAGATGTTTCAAACTGATTGGAACATTGACTAGAAGTTAGACAAAACAGGGAGAAATGTTTCAGGCAGAGGTGCAGAGGTGATGTTCTTCCCGTTGTTGAGAGACTTCAGAAGAAGTACAGTGAAGAAGGGGAAGAGTGACTAGAGATGTTCATTAGAGTTGACCTTCAGCTGGTTATATGTCTTCAAGGTCAAAGATCCTAGGATTTAGTTCAGATAGTTTTGTATCAGTTATCTGATGCTGTGTAACGAACTACTAACAAAACTTAGTGGCTGAAAACAAGAGATGTGTTTTTTTCGGGATTCTGTGGGTGGGCTTATGGTTTTCCTACGGGTCTTACCTGAGTTCACTCAGGTGGCTGTATTCAGCTGGTAGGTCAGCTGGGGGTTGGACCAAGCTGGGCCTCAGGGTAGCACTCCAAGAGGTCAATCCCCAGTACACAAGCACATAAGCTTCTGCTTTCTTGGTTGTCCCGTTGGCCAAAACAAGTCATGTGGTCAAGCCTGGTGTCACTGTCAGGAGGAATCACGCAATGAATACGGGAGGGTGGAATGTACTGGTGTAACAATCTACCATGTACCTCCTCACCAAAGGAAGGTCAATGAGATGAAAGACCAGACTTGGGGTTGATGAGAATCAGTATTTGTCCTTGCTTTGTGATTTACTGGGTAAGATGATTCTAGTTACTCACTCTAGGTCTCAGTTTCCTCTGTAAAAAGAAAGAAACGCAGGTGCGTCCTGGCGGCCTCGTGGTCTAGTACAGCATAGGAGCAGTCCCTTATATACATCCCAAGGTCCTGAGTTTAAGACCTGAGGCTGGAAGAACAACCAGTATGAACAACTAAATAAAAAATAAAGTGCTTCTTCCACCTCTCTTACTACTTGCTTACTCACCTTCGTTCCAGCCGGCGACTTTCCTTGGAGAAAAAAAAAAAAAAAAAAAAAGGAAGAAAGGCTTCTACATCTCAATTTAAAAGTCTTGTTGTAGAAAGAAATGAGAGTAGAAAAGCTCTTTTGCCATGGACTCTGACTCCACCCAGAAGGAAATAGACTTCCTCTTTAGTAGGAAGCATTAGTTAAAGCCCCTGCCTAGTGGTAAGACCCTGGGATAGGTACCAAGGAAGTTTCTGGATCTTAATAACTGGGAATCTTTCAGAACTGGAAAGAGTCCCTGTTTCTCCAGGCTAATGGACAGACAGCTCCTGAAGGCCTGTTTCATCCAGAAGAATCTGAGCTACCCCGTCTGCTAGTAAGAGCTGAGGCCAAGACAGGTGGGATTAGGAACAAAGAGTTTACCCTAAACTTGCCAGTTCCAGTCCTACCTCATCACGCAGATGTAGTGCAGAAAACCGCCCCAGGGGAACTTCACCTGCAGCCTGAAGCTGGCAGGTGTGCCTCTCCCAGTGGGGCTTGTTAGTTAGCACTTCCCAAGCAGGCTCCTCCCCTCAGAGGCCATCAGGGCCACAGTTTGTTTGTTAAGTGATTGGAGCTGACCTAGCCCTGACCCCAGGCTGTGGGCCCCAAGGCACCTCGAGGCAATAACTTCAGAGACTCCTGAGTCAGCCTGGCCCCAGGGCCTCCATCCTGTGCCAGACAAGAGATGGTGAGAGGGAGCGCTTGAGCCACACCGAGCATCTCAAACACCCACAGTTTGGGAGCCACTGAGAAATCCTTCCCTCACCCTAAAGCCAAAATAGAATCGTTTTTTCCTTTTCCTTTCAGCCATTATTAATGACTTAATAAAGAAATACTTATTGCCAGTCACTATGATACCTGCTGGAGCCACATTGAGAATTTTTAAAAATTAGATACCAGAGG
This sequence comes from Solenodon paradoxus, assembly GCA_004363575.1. NCBI lineage: Eukaryota > Metazoa > Chordata > Mammalia > Eulipotyphla > Solenodontidae > Solenodon > Solenodon paradoxus. The sequence continues at coordinate 4,002 of RJWH01003959.1, forward strand.
GTTGAGATTCCGTGTGAAATTACAGAGTGGCAAGCCAGGTCTTTTGGCAGCATCTGTAGGAAGAGGATGCAGTTTCACATTTGATGATACATTTAAATTTACTATTAAATACTGAACATAAATATATGCTGGACTTTATGTCCAGTTTTAAAATGTAGACACAAATGGGTGGATGACTTAAAGGTTAAGGATACATTAGACAGTGTGGACTATGTTACACAATTAGAGAATCTAGGTCTGTATTTAGGGTGCACCCTTGTGATTCAGGCAGGTAAGATGCTGGTGTGTGGATCAAGTAAAGCCCCTGGACCTGGGTTCACGACCTGGGCCCAGGGTCAAAAACCAAAATGTATGTATGAATGAACGAATGAGTACTTGAATATGCTTCTTCCTTCTCTCCGTGCCTGCCTGCCTTCCTTAAAATGCTTCTTACTGGCGCGCCCTGGTGGCTAGCAGATAAGGTCACCAAACATAGTCCACATACATCCCAAGGACCCAGGTTTGAGACCCAGGGCCACAGGGAACCACCCAAGATGAACGACTAAATAAAATAAATGTTTCCTCCTTCTGTCTTCCTGCCTGCCTACCTAGTCACCTCATTCTTGTCTGAACTTTTCCCTTAAAAGAAAATGCTTCTTACTCCTCTCCCTTCCTTCCTTCCTCTCTTTAAGAAAAAAAAATCTGTCTCTATACACAAGTATCCTGTCCATAGGGACAGGAAGACAGATGTAAAACTTTAGGTTGCAATTGGAGGCAAACCCTGTTCAAGACTGAACTGAGAGATTCTTATAGAAGCAGTGTAATAAGACAATATGGCCTGGTCTTTCAATCTTAGAAGTCCTTTTTGAGCTCAGACTAAGGCATAACAGGGGACGAGCAAACAAACTGCAATGGCCTATGCAACAGCCTTTGGGAGGAGGGACCATACTGGTCTGGTCCTGAACCGGTGTTGCTATTGAGCAGAAGGCTTGAGAGAGTGTGTGCAAGCCAGGCCGGATAGGCAGGTTAGACCAGACCTAAGGGTCCTGTAGGAAATGTTAAATCTTTAAACTTTTATTGTAAGAGCAAAGGGGAACCATTGATAGAGGAGGATAATGTGGTCACATTTGCACTTGGAAAAGATTGCTGTGCAGAAAGAGTTCAGAGAAGTTAAGAGTGGGTGTTGTGGTGCCCCCAGGATGAGATGATAGCTTGACCTAGGGGTGGCAAAAGAGATGGGAAAAAAATGAATATATTCCAGAAACTTTGAAGAAGGTTAATTGCACAAGACTTGATGCATTGGGTAGAAATGTGAAGAGGAAGGTGTTAGGGTGTCTCTGAAGTTGCTGACTTACAGAACGGCTGAATGCTGATGGCATTTACTAACATGGGGAGCACAAGAGAGACAGATGGCCAGGACCGTGTAAGGTCAGATTTGGGTGTCCTAAATTTGAGGTGTCTCTGAGAAGGTTCCTTAGGCACTTTAGAGCCCAAGGGGGAGGAAAGGGCTGGGACTGTAAATTTAGGAGTCACTGGGCTGCAAGCGATGGAGCACCACAGCTGCGGGGGTGGGCGGATGGCTGAGGGAGACAGCACAGTGGGAAAGGGGGAGGGAGGACCCCAAGCCTCGAGACGTGAGCCTGAGAGTCAACAGAGATGTGGTCAGGGAGAGGGGACAGGGTGATAGGGGAAGGCATTAATGGAAGGAGAGGTTGGCAGTGTGAAATGCTCCAGAGAAATCAAGTAAGATGAGGACTGATCTGAAAAATGTCTTTGTGTTTGGTGACAATCGATCACTGGTAACTGTAGTAAGATCTGTTTCATAGTGGAAGGAGGAGAGGGGTGAAGTTCAGTTTTAGAATGGGTTGAGGGATGAGGAGGAGGTGGAAAAATGAAGACAGCTTGGCTGAGAACTTGGGTTGTGAAGGGAAAGGAGAGAGAAGGTGGCTGGAGGCGGATGTGAGATTGAGGGGACAACTTTTTTTTTAATGAAGAGACTTGAGCATTTGTAAATGCCAGTAGGAAGAATGCAGATTTGCCAGGTGGGGTGTATGGCGTGATGGCTGCATCTGCTTGGAAAGCGGGGAAATGACTAGGCTTGGGTGCTGAGAGGAGAGGAAGGATTGCAAAGACAGAAGCAGCCCCTGGTTGAGTCTGTGCTGAGTGAAGAGGGACAGGAGGAGGCCAGGAGGGACAGGAGGCGGCCAGGAGAGGCAAGCTAGAACACCTGGTTGTGGGACTAGGGACTGAGCCTCCCATCGGATTGTCTGCTGACAGGGCTGGGCCACAGCCAGCCCTTTCCCTGCTTCTTTCCCTCTCAGGCAGCCCTGAGCTGCCCTGTTTCAGTGACGGTAGGACCTGCTCTTGGGGGGCCTGGGCTGAGCAGGAGGCCGCCCCGGGCTCAGGAGTAAGAAATATGAAGGCCGGGGCCAGACTCACTTCTCAGAAGCAGGACACACTGTGAAGGGCAAACAGCGGGACGTTTGCTCAGGAGGGAAGCTCAACTGTTTTATTTTCGTTTCCCTTCTGTTTTGTGAAGCCTGAAGAGAGGGAAGCAGGGAAAGCAGTGGTGGGCTGAATTCCTGGTACGGGGTATATGAGGGGACAGAAGGAAGGGTCACTCCTCCCTGGACTCGGCCCCTTTGGGGTGGAAGGGGAGACCTTCCTCAGAAGAGGAGAAAAGCTGGAACTTCGAAGACAAGTAGAGAAACCGGCCTCCGGGCTGGGAGTTGGTAGTGCAGGGAGTGGCCTCCAAGGGGAGCTTCTCCCCTGCAGGGGAGGCGGGAGGGGGGCGGGAACAGCCGGCTGCAGAGCCCCCAGGCAGAGCTCCATTTCAGGGTGAAAGTGGTCCTGTTTTCCCAGTCTCCCTGTGCACGTTCCAGGCAGTCTGCCCTTGCGTGGCTATAGGCCCCCTTTCTTTGGGGCACAGTGATAGCAGGGGTCCTGGTAAATATGGGCCAACCCAGGGCTGGGAGCAGAGTCCTGGGTGGAGGAGGGGTTCCAGGGAGTGGGGGGGGGGGGGAGCAGCCTTTTTAATCATTAACCTGGTTGATTGAAATCTGAACCGCTGCCTCCAGTTCTATTGATTCTCTGAAAGCTGGAGTGAGAGGGCTGGAGGGAGCTGGGAACCCAGCCAGGGGCTGGACTGAGGAGGCAGGCAGAGGCAGGGTCGGAGTGCTGGGGGACAGTGGAGGTGCCTCTGGGGCAGAGAGAAGGTCCAGTCAGGTACTGGGGGAGGTGCAGTCAGCAGAGACCACGGAGCCGGAAGGAGTCTGGGGCAGAGGACCTGGCAGGGAGGAGGACGCCCAGAGCAGCCCAAGGTGAAAAGGTCAAAGCCTGCACAGGAGCCATGGCCACCGACTTTGAGCATGGAGGAAGGATACACAAATGAAGGATCCTGAGGCCAGACAGGCAGAGATGATGGACGTGGATCTCTGAGAGAATCCATGTGCCTAAGGCCAGGGCCTCCTCTTTCTGCCTATCAGATACAACAGGCATTCAAACCTGGCTGAGGGAGGAAGGAGGACAAGGTGGAATTGATGCTCGAAGTTGCTCCACAGCATGGAACACCAGCATGCCAAGAAGACAGCTGTCTGTGTTCCTTTAGCCAAAAACCAGGGTCTGACAAGATGGGTTCTCACCAGGGCATCATACCAGGTCCTGACTATTTCTGACAGTGGGACTCAGGTCTCTGTCATCTCTGAGACAGAGTGGCGGGGCAGCCCTTCATGGGGAGACCCATTCTGGCAGACAGGGAAGAAAGGTGCGGCCCCAACATGCCATCCTGTTTCCCCACCACGGCAGCCAGTGCCAGCTCCTGTCCAGCTCCTAGAATAGCTCATCTCTGTGTGGGAGAAGGGGCGGCTGCCTCCCCAGAGAAGCAGAAAAGGGACAGGAGAGTGAAAAGGGACAGAAGAGTGAGGGCAGCCCAAGGGTAGCGAAGTAGGAATAGAGACTCACACATATAGAGTGTGGCTCTAACAAAATGTTGGGATCCTACAGAGAAGACAGAAGCAGACACCAGATTCCTGAGGCCCTGCTGAGGACACCATGTGACTAGCAGGTACCTGTTTTGTCTGTGGCCATGTGACGAGCAGGTGCCAACCTGGGCAGTCCTGCATCATGAAAGCTTTACCCTGGTCATTCCAAAGGAAGCACATGGGGCCGGTGCAGTGAAGGATGATGAAGGTGGTGAGTGCAGGGCCTCCTGTCGACTGCGTCTTTCTCCCCTTTTTCTGACAGCTCAACATCCTGGTGGACACAGGCAGCAGTAACTTTGCAGTGGGGGCTGCTCCCCATCCGTTCCTGCACCGCTACTACCAGAGGCAGCTGTGAGTCCTGGGGGGACTAGCTGGGAAACCCCTTCCCAGCCCAAGTAAAGAGGGCTGTGGGAGAAAGACAGAGCTCCTCAGACCCTTTCTTCCTGCTGGGGAAGGGAAAAGGGAATGGAAGGTGACCATGGCCTGGAGAGGGCTCTGAGGCCCTGCACTCTGGGAAAGGGTAGGTTGCGAGCAGCTTCCTGTAGCGGGGACAGACGGAAGAGCAGCAGACCCGGGACTCCCAGAAAAACCCCAGGGTCTCATTCTCTGCCTGCAGGGGAGGCAGGTGCTTCATCCACACCCCCTCAGTGACTCCGTTTTCTGAGCAAAGTCTAGACTGAGCAGGCAGCAGTGACAGCTCCTGCTGCTGTGTTCTCCCCATCCCCAGTGGTTTTGCACAGCGAAGTGAAGGGAGAGCCTTCTCAAAGCCCATGTCCTGCACCAGTTTCAGGGGCTGCAAGCTCAGGCGTCTCCTCCTTGTATCACCCAGAGTTCCTGCAGGGGCTTTAGCTAAGTGAGGGCAGGGAGAGTGAAGTAGGTTTTAAGGTGTGAGGGATAACCTGGGAGCCCCTGAGCACAAAAGCAGGAAGAGGAGACATGGCATCCTATATACTGGGTGTTTGTAAAAACATGTGAGTAGAGGCCTAAATCCCATCCTTGCACTTGGAGGCAGATACCAAACCCCTTCTTCTCTTCCCAGAAGCACCCCTGCCCCTTTAGAGTGAGTAGTAGTCAGTCCCCATGCTATGCAGTTTCTGCCCCCATCACACACAAACAGCCCTGCTCCAACACCGATGGGGGTCAGGTGCTGATGAGCATTTTCACGCCCATGTGTGACACCTCTGCTGAGACACTCGTACAAACCCCTTTTCTGGAAGAACCTGCAGTGCAGGTTCCAGTCACGCTGCTTGGCACCTCCTCCGCCACTCAGATGGTACCACCGGGTCCCAAGGCAGCAGAGAGTCAAAGGCTCCTTTTCTCTGGGAGCTTGATGAGCCAGAGGGAGGAAGAGATGCCCACTAGCTGTCCCTTCAGCAGTTGTGGCACAATACACAAAGCCGAAGCTTGTTCTTCGCAGGCCCTAGCTCGAGATCTAGAATGAACCACGGAGGCAGGAGAGGAGGCCCCAGCAACAGCTCCCCCATCTGTTTGCAAGATCTCTTTACACTCTTTTCTGGGTGTTCTGCCTGGTATGTTCTGTTGGGCAGCCTGAAAGCAACTTATCTTCTGCAGGCTGCCCTTGAGAGATTAGGCATGGGTGCGTGGGTCTGGTGCTGGGTTCCTGGGCCAGCTGCTGTGGCTCTGCATCCACATCTGCCTCCTTTCCACAGGTCCAGCACATACCGGGACCTCCGCAAGGGCGTATACGTGCCCTACACCCAGGGCAAGTGGGAGGGAGAGCTGGGCACTGACCTGGTGAGCATCCCCCATGGCCCCAACGTCACTGTACGTGCCAACATCGCAGCCATCACTGAATCAGACAAGTTCTTCATCAATGGCTCCAACTGGGAGGGCATCCTGGGGCTGGCCTACGCTGAGATCGCCAGAGTAAGAGGAACAAGGCCTAACCCTGGACACCATGTCTGCACACTGCATTCTGCATGCTACACAGGGATGGAGTTGGGAGAGAAGAGGGAGGAACCAATCAGTTTAAAAGGCTATAATGGGGGGATAGCGTGGCAGTTTGAATGCCTCTAGAAGGCAGAACTATACTGAGTCACTGTGATAGGTACAGGAATAGGCAGTAATTTAGAGTTACATGCTCTTAAAATCATGTAGAATAAGAGGCCTGGTAACTCTGAAATGAGTTAGGCACATGGGGATCAAAGACCTTAAATATCTCTGGACCCTTCAGTACTTTTCTGTGTGCACTGCCAGTGTCTCTTCCTAACTTTCTCTGCCAAATCTCAGCACCTTAAGATGGTCTTTCCCAAGGAACATCCCCAAATTTCTGTTTTTACCTTCTAGTTTAAACAGGGGGTCAGCCTCTTTCCATTAGGACCCTGTGTGAGGAGTTACTCCTGTCTCTTTCTGCCACAGCCCGATGACTCCTTGGAGCCCTTCTTTGACTCCCTGGTGAAACAGACCCACGTTCCCAACCTCTTCTCCCTGCAGCTCTGCGGTGCTGGCTTCCCCCTCAACCAGTCCGAAGTGCTGGCCTCCGTTGGAGGGAGCATGGTGAGTAGATCCTAGAAGAGAAGTCGTGGCACTAAGCCGAGCGGGGGACAATTTGCCTCCCCAGTCTTGGGCTCCACTGTTTAGCATCAAGAGAAACTTTCATGTTCCCCATCTCCACAATGTTGTTTTTTCCACTCTTTTCTTCCTTGCGTTATTCCGGAAAGATCTGGGGCACCCATGATAAACTCAGAAAGGATCCGAGATGATTAGGAAGTTTTCAAATAAAATAAGATTATTCGGTCTGGTGATCAGAAGGCAGAGATTTTAGGAGTTTAAAAGTCTATTTATTAATTAGTTAGGACAACTGGTGAGAGGTTTCCCATCTCCAAAAAGTGGAAAAAGTAAAACTTACAATAGAAACAACCATTCATTCAACATTTATTGTGCCACTTCAGGTTTAAATAACTTTATATCAAGGACTGTCTTCTAATCCTGAAACAAATAATTATAAACCCTGGAGAGACTTTCCCCTGAACACACTCTTAACACATTTAGGAAAGCAGATTACTCTGGGCATGACTGAATGAGCAGATGAGAAAGGCAATCGAGGGGCCTCACCACCCCAAAGTCACGGATCAACTGCTTGCTCCCTGGGCGGTGTGCTGTCCTCCGGGCTGGGCCACGGGCACTTGCTTCTTTTTCTCCCTAGATCATCGGGGGTATTGACCACTCGCTGCACACGGGCAGCCTCTGGTACACACCCATCCGGCGCGAGTGGTATTACGAGGTGATCATTGTGCGCGTGGAAATCAATGGGCAGGATCTGAAAATGGACTGCAAGGAGGTAACAAAACCAAGGGGGAGGCAGCACGGCTGTGGCTGAACCCTGGATTATGAGCCGGGGGACGAGATGAGGTGCAGAACCTGCAGAAAGGGTCAGGGGTTGAATGGACACACAGTAGGACCTGAAGTTTGGGGCTGGGACTGGCAGAATGTGGCCACGAAGCCCACAAGGCCTAGGAATGGAAAAAGCACACAGGAAGCCTGGTCACTGCTTCACATCATGACCCTGGGCACCTCATCTGTGAGGCTGTGTGATGATGTGAGAGAAAGTCGGCTTTGGAGTCAGGAAGACCTAGGTTTCTAGTTCTGCCATTTTACTAGCTTTGTGCTCTTGGGCAAGTTACAATTTGTGTTTCAGTTTCCTCATCTGCAAAACAGAGGTAAGAACAGCTTTTCCAAAGATTATGGTGAAGACAGAGAAAATGAATGAAGTGTCCAGTGCCTGACACACAGCAGTAGCTGACACATGGCAGATAAACCATGGGGTCTTCCTGACCTAGACTCTTAGGTATGCTAAAATTAGAACAGATATAAAGTACTATGAAAAGTCAAAGGCCCTGCACAAGGCATTTTTATTTTTAAGATTGGACAATGTCTGCCCACTCAAGACAGTAAGCATTAACATTGGCTTCCCATGTGGCAGGCACCTTCCAACATGCCGAAGCAGTTCACATGTAGAGCTTATCATATCCTATAATAATTCTTTGAGGTAGGTACTATCATTACCCTCATTTCAAGGACGAGGAAACAGAGGCACAGAGGTTAAGCAGCATGCCCAAGAATACACAGCTGAGAAGTGAGAGAGCCAGGATGGCAATGCAGGCAGGACCCAAGCTGCCAGACTCACTCTGCTGACTGTTCCAACTGCCTCTCCCCCTCCTAGTACAACTATGACAAGAGCATCGTGGACAGTGGCACCACCAACCTGCGTCTGCCCAAGAAAGTGTTTGAAGCCGCAGTCAAATCCATCAAAGCTGCCTCCTCGGTCAGTGGGAAAAGGATGGGTGTACTACCAGGGGTGATAGTGTCAGCAGAAGTCTGCGAAAGTCACTTCCTGAGACAGCCATCCTTAAGAGTCTTAGATTTCTAAAGACCTCTTCCTTATGGCCTCAGTTTGCTCATCACACAGTCCCTCTGCTACAAAGCTTTGGCCTTAGTCTGCGATTCTCTTCCTCTAGTCCTCAGGCTGCCGTGTCCCTTCCTCAGCTGGAATAGTCCATGGAAAAGTAAATAAAGTGCCCAATGAGTGTTACCCAAAAGTAGGGGAGGAGAACAGTGAAAAGGCTGTTTCCTCATTGTTATTCCTTTCTTCTCCACAGACAGAGAAGTTCCCAGATGGTTTCTGGTTAGGAGAGCAGCTGGTGTGCTGGCAAGCTGGCACCACACCTTGGAACATTTTCCCAGTCATCTCACTCTATCTAATGGGTGAGGTCACCAACCAGTCCTTCCGCATCACCATCCTGCCACAGGTATGTCCCCAACTTGAGCTGCCGGGATCCTAGGAAGAGGACAAATAACCTATCGGGACTAGTAAGCAGGCAGTGCTCCTCAGAACTTGGAAGACAAAACAAATGAATCCCTAGTGGTAATGAGCTCTTGGGGAACCCAAACTCAGAGCTCAAGGAAAGAGAAGTGTGGCCTAAGAGCAAAGATAACTAGGATATAGAAACGGGGTGAAAGATGGAAGGAGGGAAGAAATGTTCTCACTCTTTGCTTATCATTAGCAATACCTGCGGCCAGTAGAAGATGTGGCCACATCCCAAGACGACTGCTACAAGTTCGCCATCTCACAGTCATCCACGGGGACCGTTATGGGAGCTGTTATCATGGAGGGCTTCTACGTTGTCTTTGATCGGGCCCGAAAACGAATTGGCTTTGCTGTCAGTGCTTGCCATGGTGAGAACCCTAGGATGAGGGCGCGCAGTCCGTCTAGCCATAAGGGTGCCTGGGCCCAGGTCGGTCTGGGAGGTAGAAACAGTTGCCTCAAGCCAGAGTCAACATTGTGCAAAAGTTAGTGTCAGTAACTGTGCTTCTTTGCGCTGCGCTGCTACATGGTGGCCTGTCTGGGTTGGAAACCTGTTGCAGACCCAGAGCACCAAGTGTTGCCTCCGCACCTAGGGAGGCGCTAGCGCCAAGGACAGACAGTGGGCTACGCCTCTAGCGACCCTGGCAGTTGCTGTATGGTGAGGTTGAAAGCTACTTCAGAATGGTGGCAGGGTCTTGCCCCTGGATTTCCACAGTATTAGGCAGTATGGGTGTCTAGAGGGCTGGCTTTTTTTGTTAACTCAAAATGACAGACTTTTAGGGATCATTTCTACTGGATAAGCATTCAGGAAAGGGTTGTTGCTCCCAATACCTGGGAAGAGAAACATACCTCCAACTAGCACTGGCTTATAGTCTTGCCTCTAAATATCTCCAGGGAAGGAAATTCTGCAGCTTCTTTGGGGGCTAATTTCAGGCCTCGTTACTAGGAAGTTCTTTTTATTGTATAATCCAAACTGCTATATGACAATGAGCTGTCCATTCACATCTGTCCTCTTTCCAGTGCACGATGAGTTCAGGACAGCAGCAGTAGAAGGCCCTTTTGTCACCCCAGACATGGAAGACTGTGGCTACAACATTCCACAGACTGATGAATCAACCCTCATGACCATAGCCTATGTCATGGCTGCCATCTGCGCCCTCTTCATGCTGCCACTCTGCCTCATGGTGTGTCAGTGGCGCTGCCTCCGCTGCCTGCGCCATCAGCACGATGACTTTGCTGATGACATCTCCCTGCTGAAGTGAGGAAGCCCATAGGGAGAAGAGATTCCTCTGGACCACATCTGGGTGGTTCACTCTGGTCACAAGTAAAAGACACAGAGGCACCTATACCCAGAGCACCTCAAGACCCTCACCCACCCACCAAATGCCTCGGCCTAGACAGGAAGGAAGGAAAAGCTGATGAGGTGGGTTACAGGGACTGCACCTATAGGAAAGAGAGGGAAGAAAAAAGCAATCTATGATGGGAATACCCTTGATCACCTCAAACTTGAATTTGGAAATTCTGCTGCTTGAAACTTCAGCCCTGAACCTTTGCCCACCATCCCTTTATATTCTCCAGCCCAAAGTATTCTTCTGTTCTTAGTTCTAGAAGTAGTGGCATCCTACCCAGGTTACCCAGTGTGTATCTCTGCAGTACCCTAGCAGAGAAAGGGCCAATCTTGTTTCCCTGCTAGCCAAAGGCAGACACAGTTTGCTGTTTGCTTTAAAGATAGGGACAGTATAAACAAGGCTAACATTGGTGCAAAGATTGTCTCTTGAATTAAACAAAGAATAATTAGAGTGAGTATTTGTACAAATGGGGATGCTGGAAGAGGAGGCGAGAGGAAATGCAAAGACACAGGATAGTTGGGATCAAAGCTAGGAAAGGCAGAAACACAAGCACTCGCCAGTCCTAGTTTCAGCGGCAGCTCTAAGACAGAATCCCATCTCTTGTAAAGTGGATGTTGCTTCCCATTGTTTTCTTTTCAGTGGTTGGCAGCCTGAGCAAAAGTGAGATGGGAAGGGCTTATCTAACCAAAAAGCTCTTTTTAGCTCCCTCAAATGAAAAGTGCCCACCAAGAAATTCCATTTAATAAATGCATTTCTACCTTATTAATTCCACTTGTCTGGACCTGAACCCTTTACTACGCATATGATTAGGGAGTCTTCAAATATCCCACCCTCTAAGCGCAGGTGCTCTATGGGAAAGCAGTTGGAACTCAGCAAATCTAGCAGGACTGGGCTGTCCTCCTGTTTACACCTTCACTCCCTCCCCCAAATCCCTGTTCCTCTGGAGCTTTGCAGCTGCAGAAGAGGAATAGCACCTCTGCTACCCAATCCTTGAAAGAGGATCCTGACGATTCATTCACACGTATTGGGTTGGGGTTGGTACTCTACAGCAATGCCCAGATCTCCTCCTATTGGGCTGTCTGAATTAGTAAGATCTCTGCATCATACAGAGCAGTTTTGTTGCCTTCTTACTCACTCAAATGCCCGCTCTCTTTGCTTGGCTAAGGCACCCCCGTGGCACTAGTATTACACCGAGAGTGTCTAAAACAGGGCTTTCTGGCTCTAGCACCCTTGCCTTCAGTATCAAGGCCCCAGGGCTTCCTTACTCCCTTCGCCACAAGAGCTTCTTCCTCAGTGGAGGCCATCCTTTCCCCTATCCTACCCTCTACTCCCCACTCCTACAGAACTTGGGTACCCAGGCTGGTTCTTGGGCTAGTGGGGACCAAGTTCATTTCGTCTCTATCTGTTCTGACACAGTCCACTGACACCCGTGTTAGCGGGAAGATCGGAATTTCCCTAGTGTACCCACTGCATCCTATTCCTATCTGGTCAACACACTGCTTCCAGGTGCAGCGGCCTGCTGAGTGGAATTACCTGATGAGGGAGAGGCACCCGAGGAAGGCCTCTGGAGACCCTGGCACCTGCCAGCTGCCCACAAGCCATAAACTAGTAAAACAAGAATACTGCGTCACAGTTTTATCTTGGTTCTCTCATTCCACTGTACTTGGTGCTGTTTTGGCTGACTGGGAGCACCCCCTAACCACAAAGACTGGCAGGAAGACTGAAGACTGTCCATTTCCAGCTCGGAACTTGCTGTGTAAATAAATTCCAGAATCGCTACAGTGAAATGGAAATACCACATTCTGCTTTATAATTTCTACCCATGTGGGGAAAACTGGCTTTTCCCCAGCTCCTTCCAGGGCATAAAGCTCAACCCCTTCACCAGTAATTCCCACTGTCTTTTTTTATTTTAAAGAGAAAGCGTGTACTTATTTTTCTTTTGACAGTTTCTACCCTGAAACGATGAACTCTAAGTGTAAAAAGAAAATCTTGACAACAGCTTCTTGCTTGTAAAAACATGTATTATATATCTCTATTTTTAAATTCTACCCCAGAAAAATGCCTGTCCCATCTCCACTCGCATCCTTAGGGACTTTCCAATTGGTCTGCATGGCTTTTACGATCGCAAACCACTGGACTGAGGGGAAGAGAGAGCAAAGGTGGCCCAAACCTAAGTGATGCTTTTGATTGACCCAGAGCAAGGAGGAGAAAAGAGCAACACTGTGGCCCCAGCTCCATGCACAACTCTCCGAAACACTGTCCGCCTGCTATACTTGGCTTTCAGGGGGCTTTTACTAGGAAGCCCCCTCCTCGATCTTTTTTTCTCTCTCCACTCCTTCGGCTTCAAAGACGTGTGGGAAAGAGTCAGAATATTTATACCCATTTCTAATTTCTAAATTCTCAGAGGACACTGAAAAATACTGCAGATGGCCCCAAGGCTGCAAAGTTGAGGAGAGAGAATATGTTAAGATTAGAATTAAAAAAAAAAGAACCCTCCAAATGAAGAACAAAGGAACTGGTCTTCCATTTTGCCACATTTCCTGTTCAGGACAGCTACCAAACAAGAGACATTAATATTTCATTAACCAAAGAAAGTGAATCATCTGACCTCAACACAGAGTAGTACTCAGGCCATTTCAGTCGCCCTACAAGGAGGTCCTGGGAAGTCCAGCTTCTTAAACTGATGCTAGTCAATAAGCCTGGGCAAGTAAGGCAAAAGAAGAGAAAGAATGCATCCGGGAGCTGAGAGGGAAGGATGACAGATAGAGGAGAGAATTTAGTTAGATCTGAAAGGAAGTGTTTGCTCTCCTGATATCCGTGTCTAGTTACAGCAACATTTCCAGGCCCCAGGATGGGACAATCCAGCTACTGGTAATATAATAATGTCCTTCCTCTGGGGCTAATTTTTTTTTTTTAATTAACACTTAGTTTTCACTTGTTTAATTCCAAAAGAGAAGCCATTTCCTATAGGAGTAAAGAGAAAAGGATAGTAAAAGACTCAAAGTACTAATAGAGTCAGTTTTCCTAGATGTAAACCTAAAACTCAGAATTTTCTCGTTCCAGATACCTATCTATAGAACAAATGACTTAGAAACTTGAAATCCAACTCTTCTTCTTATCACTTTGGTCTCCCATCTTCCCCAGGACAGGAAACTTGTCCTCTATAGCTTTGTTTCAAAACTTAAAACCCAGCATCCCAAACCATTCTGAAAGTACTTTTGCACAGACATTGCCTCACCCCAGTGCCTGCCTGGAGCTCACCCAAGGTCGCCAAACAACTTGGTTGTGAACCAACTGCCTTAACCTTCAAGGGGAAGAGGGGCTAACTAGACTAGACCAGGAGTAAAGGGAAGAGGTGAGAGCTCCCCAAGGCTCGTCTGTCAGAGCTGAACCAGAACCAAGCCAGTGGTGGCAAGGATGGCTGGGCCCAGGAAAGACCCCATGGGTTGTGCTAGCTTCTAGAGATGACTATCCAGGAAGGAGGGTGGACAGATGTGTGTCAGGTGTGGGAAGATGGTTACGTTGTTATTCTTGGACTGTGAATTTTGCTGATGTAAAACAATATTCTGTAAACCTAATGTCTATGTACAAATAATGAGTTAACACAGTAAAACATTCAATGGAAGTCAAACTATCAGGTTGCATTGTTCTCCTCAACCAGCCTCATTTATCTATTTGGAGCAGGGTGGCTAGAACACCGCTGAGGCCTCCAGAGGCTTCCTGTAAGGAAGGGGTCTAGCTGGACAGCGGGTGAGCCCCACGTTCAAATCTGCATACGTGAGCTTGCAGAAAATGAACTAGAGGCTGGCCAAATCAAAGCAGGGGTACCTTAGAGCAATCGCAATTTCCTAGATGGTTTTTATATATTGTATCTGAAAACAACCCTAGGCAAGAATATCATAATTTCAAGGGCAAACTAAACGTCATCTTACCTACAATCTGCATCCCCCAGAGGAATTTCAAGGTGAGGGGGACAGACCATTTCTGCATAATATACATACTTCTATTTACGAACATCTGAACACAGACTTTCTATACACACATTACCTATATAATAAAAATGTACATGGCATGAGTATATGTCACTGTATAAATATAGAGTTTTAGAAATCTTGAACCCGCGCTTCCTTTTCACATCAGTTTCTCCTCTTCTGCCTCCCCAATCAGGTCCGTCATTTAAGAGTTGGACAAAAGGGACAAGTGTCATTTGTGTTGGTCTGGGCCCAGAATTTGATACACTGGAAAAGAAAGAAAGACACATCTCAGGTTTATCTGGAAAAATGGAAGGGAAAATGGGAGAGAGTACCATTCGGTTCGATAGTTTTAAGGAATGTATTCCAAGTTAGAAACCCTCTTATTCTGGTGGGGAGCTAGAAGAGCTACTTCATTGGTTTTTAGCCACCAAAGAATCTTTAGAGCAGGTGAACCTGTTCTTTTTATAGGAAACATTAATAGTCAGCTGTGTGAAGCTACCTCTGCCTCTACTGACTACGTAACATGGCTTGCTCCTCCTTAGGACCTGTTTAGGGCAAGATGATTTCCTTTTCCAAATACCCTTCATTCTCTAAACTTACTCAGGATTTTCCCTTACCAAGAATTTAAATATAAATTCATTGTCTACCTCTTAAAACAAAAAAAATGAACAAAACAACCGTGTAAAGAAAAAATCATCCCTGATGCTAAGAGTCTTAACTCTGCCTGGTAAAAATGTGAGATGGAAATAATGTGTCAATTTGTGAAGACAATCTCTACCAGGCAAGCCTTCAAGGTACTCTGTTGAATCTCATATTCAGGTTCCCTAGTCCATTCCTCTCATCTAAGCAAGTCTCTTGGCAATGATGTATTTTAAACAACAGTTAGATATATATGTCTTATTGTCAGTTTTTCAAGAAAGTGACCTATCAATGTCTAATATAAATTACTTATTTAATCCCCAAAAGGGAGTGGGTTAAAAAGAAGCTGGGAGATTCCAGCTGCCAGTATTCTTAATTCTACTGATGCATAACCATCATTTGCTAAAAACTTTGTGTTTTATATTAATGATGAACATTAACATAATAAAATGTTCTAGAAAAATTAAGTTACCTCAGCTGTCAGAAAAGAATGAAAAATGAGGAAGGCAGATAGCACCCACCTCCTTGTGCAACACGTGGGTACATGCCATTGGATGCAGCTCGCTGGGCTGGACGAGTTTCTGGCACATTAGACAGAGCTTACAGGTGGCTGGAGTCTACCGAACAGAAAAGGGACAGTCAGAAGAGAAGAAACCACTGGGTTTCCTTGCCTTTAGGCATTATCACTCCACCTACTATATCCAAGTAGGAAAAAGATTCTATACCGAAAGAAATAAAAAGTTCAAATACAGATTCTTGCTGAAAGTACTTGCACTTTCCCAATTGGTAACTAACTACCCAGCGAAAGGCATGGTTACTTCTGTGCTCCAGCTATAAACCACTGCACCCTTCTCACCCCTACCCACAACTTCTCCACATCCCAGTTTCAGACAAAAAGAGCCTTACATGTGAAGACCTCCCAGGATATGAAACTTGGGCAGAAGGCAAGAACATTGGGGTGCTGATTTGGGCCAAGGGAGCAGGGAACAAGGCCCGGATCCGACCCAGCGGCTGTGGGCAGAAACATTGTCAGAGTAAGGGAAAAGAGTCTGGGTAACAGAGTACATACTTAAAAATAAAAAAAATCATTTATTTCCCAGGTCAACAAAGGAAGAAACAGAATAGATACCTCTGGCTGCAATGCTGCTCCCCATTTCCAATTTTTCTGAAATCGGCCTTCTTCCCAACATCTCAGCAGGTCTGAGTAGCCCCAAACAGCCTTTCTTACCTGAGTGCTTGCCGCCATCCGCTCATGGTCTGCCAGCCGTGCAGCTACCAGCTGGATCAGTTCCTCCATGGTCAGGCCTGCCATGGTGGTACGTGCAGTCTTGATTTGTTGAAGAATGTTGGTCATCTGGGCCCTAGAAAGAGAAATGGTGAGGACAGTATTCCATACTCATGGAGAATATCCATGAGACCTCCCATATTTCAATCCACAAACATTTCAAATGACAAGTATGTTTTTAAGTTGATCTTTAAAGATACTTACTTATTGCATTGTGGGAACCGAGTCAGCAGCTTCTCCAGGATCTTCTCCAGTTTGTCTACTGGTTGGGACTGGGGAGTTTCAGCAGAAGCCTTAACACCGCCCAAGCCTGGGGGAGGCGGGATGGAGGCGGCAGGGGGCACATGTGGACCATGGGGCCCAACAAGGGAACCCAAGCCAGGGCTATTTCTCCCATGGGAGCCAGGAAGGGGTGGGGAAGGCTGGTTGGGTTGGGAAAGGGCAGGATTTAGGATGGGGAAAGACAAGGAACGGGGATCTGCACTGGGCATAACCATGGGCATTGTGACCTGCCCAATGGAGAAGGGCATCCGAGGAGCCAGAGAGGGACTGGGCTGAAACACCTGAAGCATGAAGTCTGTCTGCAGAGGGGAAGAGGTGGAGGACAAGAGAAAGAGAATAAATGTTTAGGAAATAAACAGAAATCAATTAACAATTCTTCACCAAATAAGGATGGTTTCAAAAGCTTTATAAAAAGAACAAGTGACAGACTCTAGGCTCTGCCACCAACATGGAAAGGAAGACACGTCTCAACACCAACAGACTTACCTCTGATGGGGGCGGAGGCAAAGTAGGAGTAGGGATCTGAGGAAGGCTGCTCAGCTTGGCTCCATTCCTCACCAGTTGGATATGACTATTAAACTGGTCCTGGAAAGAGAGAAAAAAAACGATTATCTTTCACTGCTGACTGAGGGAGCCTCTCTAAGAAGAGAGTACCACCCAGTATCAAGAAAACAAGGGAAGTAGTAGGAGGTAGGCTCTAAGTGGCAATGCAAAGTTCTTCCCAGACATGCTTAAGTACAGATAAACTCTGATGCAATGAGCCCCCATTACTATACTTACTCGAACATTCTTTTTCATTAGCCGAACTCCATTCAGTCTTGTCTCCCACTCCTGTTTGGAACGAACTGTCTCTAACGTTGGGGGAGTTGACCTTTCAAGGAACCAACAGTAATTTGCAGAATTAAAAGAAAGTCCAATTCATAATTCTCTGAGATAGCAGAACAATAGTTGGCTAGTGGGCCTGGAAAGATGAGGCTGAAGCAGGGGCAGGAAAAGGCCAGGGTTCTAAACATTTGCCTCACTTTAACTCCAGCATTTTTATGCCAAGTATCGGAGAAAGAGAACCAACCACAGAGAAAGGGTTCTTATCTACCTGAAAATGCCATAGGGGTCCTCCAGATTTCATGGCATAAAAAGGAGACATGACTACACAAAAAACAAATCTCCAAAAACATTTTTTTATACTATGACAGCATTAAGAGGTACTGTTGACTCAGATGGAAAGATTACCCACCAAAAAGTTTAAAACCATGAAAGTATAAAAGGGAAGAGTGAGGAAATTTAGAGTGAGGAAGAGAAAGCACTGAACAATTACTACTGCGCAGAGAGGACCTTGAAATTCCTATAACGATAGAATTAGTGCCAGATTATGGCCGAGGGTTTTAAAAACCTTAAAAGCAAACACACACACAACCTCACAAAACTGTAGAAGCTTAAAAACTCTAGAACAGGAAGATACTTACTTGAGGTAAGTAAGGTGCAGTTCTGCTTCTTTTTCTGCTTCTTCTAATTTCAATACCAGCAACTCTTTCCGACTCTCCAGTGATAAAATCTAAGAAAATCAGACATACAGACAATTAATTTTACATAGATGTAGTTACCCTAAATAGTCAAAGCAAAAGCTTAGTGGTCATATGGTAGAATATTTATATGGCTTAGTGGCATAGTACTATACCAAAAGTATGTACCATTCAACATAGCAGCTCTTCTCACCTCTGCCTTCCAAGCTCGTTCTGTCTCTTCCATAATATTCCGATTTATTTCGCCATCCTGATTCTTGAGTCTGTCCAGTTCCATTTCCCATACCTCTCTGTAAGATAAGAAACCAAGAACAAGGTTTAGGGGAGAAAACCACTTTTAGATAGTTTATTTGAAAAATATAATAATTTGCAGGGTTATATGCACCCCCATGTTCATAGCAGCATTATTTATAATAGTCAAGAGCTGGAAGCAACCTAAGTGTTCATTGACAGATGAGTGGATAAAGAAAATGTGAATACAACTCCGCTATTAAGAAAGATGAAGTCTTGTCATTTGCAACAACATGGATGGAAGTAGGGGGTATAAGGCTTAGTGAAATTAAGTCAGACAGAATGACAAAGGATGGGACAAAGAGAAAGGAAATAAAGGTTTAGGAAACTCAAACAATGTAATTTTAATTACATGTGGTATATAAAGCAAACGAATCAAATCAAAGAAAAACACATTTTTAATTTAAAGACAAAATTAGTGGTTACCAGAAGAGAAGGGGGAGAAGGGTGGGTAAACTGGGTTAAAGGGGTCAATTATAAGGAAAAGGATAGAACTGGAATGCTAGTGCTGAACTTAATACAGATTTACAATGATGCACACCTTAAACCTATATAATGTTTAAAAATAAAAGAAATAGCAGGGGCATGCCCTTGTAGCTCAGGTGACCAAGACACTGGTGTGGAGACGATATAAAGCCCAAGAAGAGGGAGACCTAAGGCCAGAGTGAAAAGCCAAAATAAACAAAAAAATAAATGTCGATGATGCTTCTTTTTCCTCTCCCTTCCTTCCTCTCTCTTAAAAAAAAAAAAAAGCAACTCTGCCTCTAACTCACCAAGCTCCAGCTAAAGCAGGATGAGGATAAGTAAGGAGATCTCAATACCATGGCTAATATCACAGCTAATATCAGACTGCAAGTCTACCAGTGATAAAACAGTAAGGAAGCAAAGGACTACAAAAGTCATGCTCAAGTGTGCACCCTCTACTAGACGGGTGAAGAAAGCTCATCATAATAGGCCTGGTATTGCGACACTCTGAAATTAGACGTAATCAGAAGTACACTGCACTTGATTTGCAAACTTCCCTTCCAGTATCTGGTGTGAGAAATTGCTCAGGACTTCAAAACAGATCTGCACTTCCAGAGCACAGCTATTGGTGCTTTCAGGAGGCAAGTGAGGCCTATCTGGTTGGCTTTTTTGAAGACACCAACCTATGTGCTATCCATGCCAAAATACATCCAGCTGGAATGCTGCATATGTGGAAAGCATGCTTAAGAAATTCACTATAATGGGAAATATTTCATTCTCAAAAAAAATTATTTTCCCTCTTCTTCCTATTATTGGTAGTTCTGAACATCAGACTTTCTTCCCCATAGGGTCAAAAGGTACCTAAAGATATATTTCCAAGTGGAAAAACAGGAGACAGAAATCAGGTATTGGTAGTTTTTCCATTTTTATTTATGTATGAATTTTTAATATACATGTGGGGACATAAAGTATTAATTTAATGCAAGTCAGTGTTTCAGTGAACAAGTTTCAGCAGTTCAACAACTTTATAACAACTATAAAGAAATCTGTTAAATTTTTCTGAACAATGCCAGCATTTGGATTTTTTAAAACAAGTAAACTTCTCATTGATGGCAACTAAATAGTGTTTGTAGTATTTCTGTCATATAGTAGATTCCACCCATTAACTATACTTTTCTGAGTTGTATACTTGCAAATAATGTCGTCTGTCTTCTGTGCTGTTCCTGTAAGTTTACTATTAAAACATATTAAACTATAAAAACAAAAACAAAAACACGGTATGTCCTGGTGGAATAGTGGTTTGGTCAACTGACTCTGGTCAAAGCACAGTCCACATACATCTCAAGGACCTGAGTCTAAGTCCCAGGCCAGGGAGAACAACCAAGATGAACAACTAAATAAAAGAAATAAAATGCTTCTTCCTCCTTTCTCTTCCTGTCTGCCTGACTACCCATTTTTCTTACTTTTTTTTAAAAAAAAAGGAAAACAATGTTTACTTCATACCTCAGGACTTATTTCCATTAGTTTTCTCCCTTCTTACAACTGTCCCAACCCTATAGTGTTATACACTCACTCAAGATTCAGGAACCCTGTCCTGTGCCAGCTGGCCCAGCGCTGAGCGATTTCCCAGGATATGGGAGAGTAGATCACCCTGCTCAGTACTGAAGATGCCAATAAAGGAACAGAAGGAATGTCCTTGTTTACACTTGATTGTAGTAATTTATATGACTGTAAGCGACAGGATTACCCAGATCAGTGGGCAGAATAGTATGGATATGAAATGTTTAAGTTATTTCCTCTCAGCTTCGAAAAGGTGAAAATAAGAAGAAAAGGTTAAGAAAGTTACATCTTAAGAAAAACGTGTCATTTTTCTTCAGCAAGAAAAACATATTCTTTCATTTATTTTTTTTTTAAAGGAGAGGTGCAAGCAGGAATAAAGGTGGGTAGGCAGGTAGGCAAGCAGGAAAAGAGAGGAGGAAGAAGCATTTTTATTTATTTTCATTTTGTTGTACATTTTGGTTGTTTCCCCCGACCCCAGGACATGAACTGAGGTCCTTGGGCTATATAGACTGCACTCAGCTGGAGGCAGCAGACATAACCACTAGTACACCAGGGCATGCCTATTCTCTTAGTTTTAAAATAACTTTACATATATGCAAGAGTAATTCACTTAAGTTTTTGAGGTTCTTTCTTTCATTTAACCCAACTCTTCACACATCCTTGCTCTCTATTTCATAAAGTACAGGTGGGGTGGGGTGGGGTAGAGTGTGTGTGTGTGTGTGTGTGTGTGTGTGAGACACATATGTTCATTCACTAATTCACTACCATTATTCTGCCCCTCTACTAACAAAGTATTTAGGTAATAGGTATTTTCTTCCTTAATCTCTATGTGTTATCCTCCCCAAGTTAACTTCTTGCCAGAGGAAGAATTCTCTAATAGTTCATTAGACAAAAGTTTATAGGCAGTTGTGGTTTCTAGTTTCAACACACATTCCTCAAGTTTAAAATTACATGTGGAGCCGGAATCCTCTTACCATAAAAATATGTGAACTATGTTATGGCGTTAATCAATGATCCACTTAGCCTATTAAGTCACTTTCAACAATAGTATAACTGTAGGGAATCAAGATTTCTGTAATCATTTTTTTTATTACATTTGTACAGATATACACTTATATTAGAAAAATTCTCTTGACCATGCCCATGGGACAGCCCACACAGTCCTGCACAGAAAAAAAGATTTCTTCCTTTGAGCATTTGACTATATTTATCTTGAGAGCTAACAAGGCAAAAAGAACTACTAGCAACCAAAACAGAAATGACTAAGGATCTTTTTTTTTTTTTTTTTTTTAAGGAAAAGTGCAGGCAGGAAGAGAGAAGAGGAAGAAGCACTTTATTTTATTTTGTTGTTCATCTTGGCTGCTCCCCTGGCTCCAGGTCTTGAACTGATGTGTGTGGACTACGACTGGTAAACTAAACCACTAGACCACCAGAGCAAACCAAGGAATTCTCAAACACGCATAAAAATGAGCCTTATCATATGTTAACTAGATTGTAACAGATTTTCACTTCCTTAAAGGGTGCTAGGAACAACACAGGCTAGAAAAAATCAGTTCCCCATTAAAAATACCACCTCTCCTGCCTGCCCCTCAAAACAGCCTTGTTAACACAGAAACCACTGAGTATAGTGGTTTTAATGCTTTTTAATGCTTGATCGAACTTATTTTAAATCTCATACTTCTGCTATTTTGTATGGCTAGGCTATGGAATCAATGGTTCAAATAATAAATACCATCAGATTATATAAATCTGACTGGTAGCCCCAATATATTTGCATAATTAAAATTTTTTGTTTTGATCATGTAAATAATGCAACAGTTGAGAAAATATACAAAACAGAGTTTTAGAGATCCTAACTCTTCTATATATTGATTTATTACCCTAGATGAATTAGTTAATCTTTCAAAGCCTATTCTTCACCTGAAAAATGATTAGGATCTAATTCATGGGAATAAGAAAATTCATTGAGAAAACATACAAAAAGAACTGAATATGGTGCAAAGCATGGGAAGTACCCGACAAATTCTTTTAAGTTTTTTTAAAATTCAATTTCCTCCAATTTCATTGCTCAAAAACATAATTCCAATTCTTTCCAGTCTTTTAAAATAAGTATTTAAATGTGTATGTAATATAGAAATCCATTATATATGCTTTTAAAATGAAAAAATTGATTTTATATTACTTTTTTCAACCTAATGTGTTTTTCTAGATTAAGTATTCTTCAAAATTGTGATTTACAGCTTTCTAGAAAAATGAAAGTTAAAGGAATTCATCACTACTGAACTAGAAACACTAAAGGAACTTCCATAAAAATGAAAAGAAACTCCTTAGAAGCAGCAAGACATAAAAAAATATAAAATGTGGGGGGGAGCAAAAATGTGAACTGTTAGGACAAGAATACTTTGTTTTCACATAAAAATTTGTGATTTTGAAATAGGTTATAAGCAAAACAATATCATCTCACGTCTGTGAGAATAGCTGTTATCAAAAAGATGGAAAAAGAAAAGGGGTCCCTTATACACTATTGGAACAACCTTTTTTTTTTAAAAAAAGGAAAGGTGCAGGTAGGAATGGAGATGAGCAGACAGCAAAAGAGAGGTAGGAAGAAGTATCTTTAATTTAATTTTATTTAGCTGTTCGCACTGGTTACTTCCCTCCTCCCACCCCCTCTGCCATACCCTGAGTTCAGGCCTTGAACCCAGGGGTATGTGGCTTGCTCCTTTGGAGGAAAGTGAGCTAACTGCTGCTCCACCTGGGTGCGCCTATTGGTACAGTACAGCCATTATGGAAAGCAATATGGAAATTCCTCAAAAACTAGAAAAACAATGTAATTCTGTTATTGCATTTCTGCATATTTACCAAGAAAAGAAAAAAGCAAAGCAAAAACACTGATTTGAAGAGCTATATGCACCCTATTGCAGTGTTATTTATAATAACTAAGAGCTGGAAGCAACCTAAATGCCCATCAATAGATGAATGAATAAATGTGGTAATTATACACAATACAACTCTGCTATTAAAAAAGAAATCTTGCCATTTGCAACATGAATGGAGCTAGAGGGGATTATGCTTAGTAAGATAAGTCAGATGGGGAAAGACAAACATCATATGATTACACTCATGTGCAGTATATAGAGAAACCAAACAAATGAACCAATGAAACAAAAATAGTCTCACTCTGGAAGATAAAAACTAGCGGTTACCAGAAGCGAAGGCGTAGAGGGGTGGGCAAATTCGGTAAAAGGGGTCACTTATATGGTAAAAGAATTGGATTGTTAGTGGTGAACTTAATGTATTATATACAGATGTTGATTTAAGATAATGCATGCCATAAATGTATATAACATTAAAATGTAATTTTCATTCCACTAAAAATTAAAATTAAAAAAAGGAGATTAAAAAAAATAAAATAACTATCAAGGGTGCCCTGGTGGAGTAGCAGGTTAAGTCAATTGCCTCTGAAGGAGCAAAGGAACCCACATACCCTTGGCTTCAAGTCCCAGGTTCAGGGGTAAACAACCAGTGCAAATAACTAAATGAAAATAAAGTGCTTCTCCTTCCTCTCTCTTCCTGCCTGTCTACTTCCTCTCCTTCATTCCCACCTGCACCTTTCCTTAAAAACAAAAACAAAAAGCTATCTATTATACTTATATGCCATTATTTATTTAGATATTCTCTTAAGATATTTTCAATTTCACGATTATAGATAATGCTATACCAAGTACCTGTACATGTGTAATTAACATAGGTTAATGACAAAAGTAATGTATTTAAATTTGAAAGGAACTACTTAGGATAGTTAACTATTTACAGTTAGTTAACACAGCCTCTGAAGTCAACTAAGCTCTGGTTCAAATCCACATCTTAATATTCTCTACGTAACCTCTGGCAAGCTGCTTAATCTTTCTGTGCTTTATTTTCCTAAAGTAAAATTGGAATAATAAAAGATTCTATCTCTCAGAGAACTATTATGCAGACTAAGTGTGTTAATATCAGAAAAACACTCAGAACAGTCTCTTAACATCCAAATGTTAGAAGGTCTTCCTTCAGAGAAACTAAAACATATGAATACATTTTTTCCACTACAAATGGTGGTGGAAATCAGGTGATTTTAGTCAGGAGAAGCCAGTCCCGAGTTTATCATGAAATACTCAACAGAACTAAAAATTGGCCCGCCCTGGGAGAGTAGCAATTTGGCCTGCCACCCCTAGTCAAGTTAAGTCCACATAAATCCCAAGGATAGCAGTTCACTTCCAAGGGGTGGGAGAACAGCCAATGAGAACAACTAAACAAAAATAAAATAAAAAATGTTTCTTCCTCCTCTTTTCCTGCCTGCACCTTTCCTAAAAAAAAGAAAAAAAAAAGATGAATAAGTTGTTGAGTCCTCAACCTCAACACCTTTCTTCGAGAATACATTATACTCAGGGACAGGCAAGAGGAAACTAAACAATAACTGTTGGTGGATGACTTACTATATAGGAGTTGGCTATCCTGAATCTAAGGAAGGTTATGGAATTCTCTTCTCTGAACTGAAGCTAATAAAACCCAATATAGAATGAATGAGATCAGACATAAGCAGAAAAATTTTATCCTGGGATGAAATGCAAATCAGTTGTTTATGAGATGAACATCATCAGCCTGTGAATTCTTGGTAATAAACACAAGTGATGATCACACAGTCCAAGTTGAATCTCATGGTTTATCCTCAAACAACTGTACTGACACTTAAATTGCACTTAAGAGTATGAAAATTATAGTGGGTAAAAGTCATGACACAATATACAAATCAAGGTAGCAGCATAGCCATCACTGCATTCTTTACTGCCACACACCTGTCATTGGAACAGAGGAGCAACTGCACTTAGAAAATCTGCCGATGAAGCTATAAAAAGTAATTATTTTATTAATTTTGACACTGAAATACATACTTTTTTAGTAATCCATTTGATGACATGCTACATGCCAAAGTACAATGGCTGTCTTGAGGAATAGCACTGGTGAGACTGAATTGTGAGATGAACTGCTTCTTTTTCCATAGAACATGATTTTATCTTAAAATAACAACTGAGAAACTATGACTATTTGAACTTAAGTATTTAGCAGGCATGTTCTCGGAATGAATGAATACCCATGATACTTCAAAGAAAAAAACTGACATTATTTGTTTCAAACAATAAAATTCAAACTTACACAAGCAAAAATGAGAATTTTGGAAAATTTATCCAAACTTTTGGGAGCATGAAGTCTTCCCAGAACTGAAAGACTATTCTGAAGAGATGCAAAGTAATATAAACAAGTGTGAGTCTTTAATTATTATAAAATAAAATATATTAACACTTGGAATAGTTGCATAACTCTGAGCTAATATTTTCCAAATTATTAATCCACTATATGTTACCAAATCAACTGTGGGACCCACTTGGAATTACAGGGAACAGCATACAAATTATTTTAAGCTGAAGATATCTGAGATTCAACAGAAGCAGAAAAAAGCCTTCTTGGGGCTTCCCTTGCTTAACAGCATCAACTTCTAGGAAATTCCTCTTCAGGGAAGAGGCGCAGTCCTCATACATCTCAGGGGCCTGGGTTCCCATCTTAGGGCTAGGAGGAACAACCAAGATATAAAATTAAATAAAAGTAAAATAAAATGCTTCTTCCTCCTCTCTCTACCTGCCTACCTGCCTGCTCCCCTTCCTTCCTGCCTGTAGCTTTCCTTTAAAAAAAGAAAGAAGTTAGGCAAACATATGACTCATCAATCCTACTCCTAAGCATTTACCCAAGAAAAAAGAAAACGTGTACAAAACGACCTGTACTTGAATATTGAGGACAGTTTCATTTATAATAGACAAAAATAAATAAATAAAAAATAACAACAACACAAATGTCCATCAACTAATGAACATGTAAATAAACTGGTATCACCTTTTGATGGAACACTATTGAGTAAAAAACAGGAATAAATTAGTGATACAGTCAACAACATGGACAAATCACAAAAGTTTTATCCTAAACAAGAAACAGTCACAATAAGTCATCTATTATATTATTTTATTCACCTGAAGGTCTAGAAAAGGCAAAACTATAGTGAGAGGAAGCAGATCAGTATTCACCAGTGGCTCAACATGAAGGAAGCAGTGGGCTTCAGGGCTTGCCCTGAAGGAACTCTCTGGAGTGGCGGAAGTATTTTGCAGCATGAGTGTGGTGGTCACATGCAACAGCATCTGTCAGAGCTCAGCATTTAGAATGGGTGAACTGAACCATGCATTCATCCCTTGGCATCCACAGAAGATTGGTTCTGGGGTCTCTCTCAAGCAAACTCAGAAAGTCCTGAGCACTTAAGTTCCTTGTATAAAATGGCATATATCTGCATATAATCTATGCATAGCCTCCGTATACTTTAAATCATCCATATACTACTTATAATGCCTGTATATGAAAATGCTCTATAAATAGTTGTTATATTGAATTATTTAGGGAATAATGACAAGAAAAAAAATCTGTAAATGATCAGTACAGACACAGCCATAGGAGGATCTGCAGTTGGTTAAATGTATAGGTGAGAAACTGTGGATATAGAGTGCCAACTATATAAAATATACAGCCATAAAGTTGAGCTGATCAAAATGAATTTACTAAACTTATATCTATTACAATGCAATGCTATATGAATAATTTTTAAAAAGCGCTTGCAATCTCTACTCAGTCACGGCCCTAATCTGACCCTACTTCCTATACTCACCATCTGCCACCCGACACAACTTCTACTCACTAGTCCTCTTCTCCCTCTAGCAGTCAGCAAATCTCATCAATTCTACCTCAGAGTAACACTTATTTCGGTTTCTTTACGACATAGCTCAGGCTTCATTTATCTTGATAGACTCTATCTTCCTGACACTAGTTTATCTGCCCTTTATCTCATAGATGGGAAGCCCCAAATTCTGCATGAACTCCAAGAAGGAAAGGAAAGAATGAACAGAGGAAATATTTGAAAATTGTGTCAGAAAATTTCTCAAATTTGGTAAAAAAATAAGTTTACAGATTAAAAAACTCAGAAAACCCTAAACAAGAAAAAAAAAAAAAAGGAAAGAAAGAAAAAACACAGCTGGACAGATCAAAATCAAACTGTTGACAACCAAAGATGGAGAGAAAATCTGGAAAGAAGTCATGGAAAAGTGACACACTAAAGGGAAACAACAATATGAACAGTCACTGACTTCTCATCAGAAACAATACTAAATCAAACTAAATCAAAACCAAAAAAAGTATAAAAAGAACTTACGCAATGACTAATTTATAGTTAAACAACATACTCAACTGGAGAAGCAAACTAGGATACTCACACAACGAACTATTTTATTAATCAGGATTAAAAAGGAATGAATGACTATATCAATTAAAGAAACTGAATCAGTAATGAATCTTCCAAAACAGAAATTGTGAGGCCCAGAAGGATTCATTGGTAAATTCCACCAAAGCTTTAAGGAAACTATACCAATTCTCTATCATTTCTTTCAGAAGGCAGATACAGAGCAAGTACTTCCTAATTCAGTGGATGAGGTCAACATTACCCAAATACCAAAACCACACAGACATGAGAAGAAAACAACAGACCAATATAACTCATGAGCATAGATGAAAATTTCAACAAAATATTAGCAAATCAAAAACAAAAAGTAGAGAAAGATTTTACACAATGACCAAGTGGTATTTATCCCACAAATGCAAGGTTAGTTCAACATTCAAAAATCAACAAATGTAATCCATCACATCAAGACTGAAAAAGAGAAATCACAGAATCATATCAATAAACGCAGAAAACGCATTTGACAAAATCCATTCATGATAAAAACTCTGTAAACTAAAAATAGAGTGGAACTTTCTCAACTTGATAAGGACTCTTTACAAAAAAACCTACATCACACTTAAAAAAGGTGAGAGAAACTTGAAGCTTTCCTACTAAGATCAAGAACAAGGCAAGGCTATATCCTCTCATCACTCCTTTTCAACATCATACTGGAAGTCTCTGATAATACAATTAGGAAAAAAAAAGAAAAGAAAAAAAGGGGGGAGTGGTGTGAAGGCGGCTGTATCTAGATTAGAAAGGCATAAATCTGTTTTCAGATGACATGACTGGGTATGTGGATAACTGGAAAAAACAATCAACCAAAAACACTTCTTGAGCTAATACATTACAGCAAAACTGAAGGATACCAGGTTAATCAACATGTCAACTGTATTTCTATATATATTCTATATAGTGAACAAATAAAATTCTAAACCAAAAACAAAATACCATTTGCACTAGCACTCAAAAAGTAAATACTTAGGTATAAATCTAACAAAAAATGTATACAATCCATATGAGAAAAATTACAAAACTCGATGAACTAAAGAAATGTTCATGGATACGAAGACTCAATGTTGTCAAGATGTCAATTCTTCCCAACTTGATCTAAAGATTCAGGTAATCACAATCAAAATCCCACCAATTATTTATGGATATCAATAAATTGATTCTAAAGTTTATATGGAGAAGCAAAAGACCCAGACAAGTCATTCCCATATTAAAAAACAAAGTCAAATATTATGGGGCACCCTGGTAGTCTAGCGGTTTAAACCAGGCACACCCACAAACATCCCAAGGTCCCAGCTCAAGACCCAAAGGAAAGACCAGGGAAACAACCAATGATGAACAATTGCATAAAATATAGATGCTTCTTCCTCCTCTCTCTCTTCCAGCCTGCCTGCCTACTCACTTTCACTCCTGCCTATACCTTTCCTTTAAAAAACAAAACCAAAAAACACATTAAGTAAAGAGCTACTGTAATTAAGACAATGCGGTACTGGCAAAAGAACAGACAAATAGATCAATGGCACTGAGTAGGGTCTAGAAACAGGCCCCCATAAATACAGTCAACTCAACAAAGGAGCAAAAGCAATAAAATGGAAGAAAGAGTCTCCTCAACAAATGGTGCTGGAATAACTGGGCATCCATAAGCAAAAAAAGGAATCTGTATTCAGACTTTAGAACTTTCAAAAAAAACTAACTCAAAATGTATCACAGACCTAAATACAAAATGAAAAACTATAAAACTCCTATAACATAATATAGGAGAAAATCTAAGTTATCAGCACTAAAAGTAAATGAGTTACCAAGCCATGAAAATAAAGGAAAACACTGCAGAGACATATTACTATGTGAAGGAAGCCTATCTGAAAAGACTATATACAATATGAATCCAACTATATAACATTCTAGAACAGGCAAAACTATGGAAATAATCAAAAGTGATGGCAAAGTGGTGAGAGAGATGAATAAGCAATACACAGGATTTTAGGGCAAACAAAACTCTATATGCTATTATGAAGATGGACATGTCATTATATATTTTTTCAAGCCTATAGGATATACATCACCAATAGTGAACTCCAAGGTAAAGCATAGATTTGGGATAATTATGAATACCAACATAGGTTCATTCTTGGTTGAAAAAGAAAAAAAATGTACCAGCTGGTGAGTGCTGTTGATAATAGGGAGGCTATGCATATGTGAGGGCAATGAGTACAAGAGAAACTTCTGTATTTCCCTCTCAATTCTGCTGTAAACCTAAAACTGCTCTAAAAATTAAGTCTTCAAAAAAGAAAGGAATGAACTATTGATAAACCTCACACAACACAACACGATAGATAAATCTTAAGTAAAAGGACCTAGACACAAATCTCTAGAAAAGGTAAGTGTAGGTGCATCTTGGTGGAGCAGTGGTTAGGTCAATAGCCTCCGGAGGAGTAGGCCACATACCCCTGGGTTCAAGTTCCAAGCCCAGGGAGAAAATAACCAGTGTGAATAACTAAAGTGGAAGTAAAATAAAGTGCTTCTTCCTCCTCTTCCTGCCTGTACCTTTCCTTAGAGGAAAAAAAACAAACTAAAAAAAAAGTATAATCTACAATGATAGAAAGTAGATCAGTGTTTATCTGGGAATGTGGGAAGGAAGAATAGTGATTGAAAAGGAATACAGAGAAGATTTGGGGGTAATGAGTATATGCTATACCTTGACTGTGCTAGTGCTTACGTTATTAATTTCTAAAAACTCAAAAATATAACATTAAAATAAGTGCATTTTATTACATGTACATTATATCTTAAACAGTTTGGTTTTTTAAAAAGTCTAAGAGATAATAATTCTAAGTTTCTATATTTGACTATGAACATTTTCTAAATATTTTTTCTAATATAACATGATTAGTAGGCATACAGGAGTTTTCCTTTATGATTCAAGTTGCCAGTGAATTAAAGATATATATTTGAGGTGGGGGGGCGTGGATCAAATTAAATGAAACTCTGAAGAAAATTTGAATTAATACTCAATTTATACAGTGAAAGAGAAATAAATTAAATCGTATCAATAATTACACAAAATAAAAACAGACTAAACTGTCTAACCGAAAGACATTTTGTTGGAAAAGATCAAAAAGACACTATTATATGCTATCTACGAGATATAAATGTAGACAGGTTGAAAGTGAACAATGGAAAAATATATACCATAAAAAGTAAACATAGGAGACTAGTATTTATGTTAATATTACAAAAGTAAACTTTAACAAAGAAAGTGATCAAGTTAACAAGAGACATTTCATAATTAAATGGCCAATTCAAAAACAATATGTGTAACAGTCCTAAGTATATAGGTATCTAACAACACAGCTTCAAATACAAGAAACCAACACTGACAGAATTAAAAGGAAAAAGAAAAAACGACAATCATAGAAAATGATATAATTAAATTTTTATATATTAAAAGCATATAGAACAATGTTCTTCAATAAAGAGACACAAAAATACTTAAAAAAAAATCATTGGCACAACCTGCCGACCTAACAGGTTAAGTGTACAGCTATGGGCTGGCGCGGTCCACGTGCATCCCAAGGACCCAGGTTCCAGACCCAGCACAGGGGCAGCAACCAAGATGAACAACTAAATAAAATAAATGAAATGCTGCTTCTTCTTCCTCTATGCATGTCTGCCGCCTGTTTACCTTCATTTTTGCCTATACCTTCCCTTAAAAAAAAAAATTACCAAGTCAAATACAGCAATATATAAAAATAATATATCTTGTCCAAGTTGGGTTTATCCGAAGAATGGAGGATTGGTTTAACATTTGATAATAAATCAAGACAATTCACCTTAGGAACAGCACCAAGGAAATAACCACTTGATTAATTTTGATACAGAAAAATCATTTGATAAAATTATGTACCACCCATTAATGTTAAGAAGGCTTGGAAAATTAGAAATAGAAAAGAATGTCTTCAATTTGACAAAGGGCATCTATAAAAAACCTAGAGCTATCATCAAACAATGGTAAACTATTAAACATTTCCCCCTAAGAGCAGAATCAAAACAAGGATGTCTAGCTAGTACAACATTTGTAGGAAATAAAAGCCTTAAGATTTGAAAGAAATAAAACTGTATATTCACAGAAGCTATGATTGTTTAAATGGAAATTCTTAAGAAATCTAAAAAACAACGAATATACTAAAATGTGAACTTAGTAAAGCAGCAGGTACCAAGTTAATATACAAAAATAATTG
This sequence comes from Solenodon paradoxus, assembly GCA_004363575.1. Classification (NCBI taxonomy): domain Eukaryota; kingdom Metazoa; phylum Chordata; class Mammalia; order Eulipotyphla; family Solenodontidae; genus Solenodon; species Solenodon paradoxus. The sequence continues at coordinate 35,743 of RJWH01003959.1, forward strand.
TATGTTAAATTCCAGAAAACAACCCTTAATTTTTTAAATGTTTAATTCAAATAAATTTAAATGTCTTTTTATTTTTCTTTTGAAAGGAAAGGTGCAGGCAGGAATGAAGGTGAGCAGAAGCAGGCAGACAGGAAGCGAGAGGAGGAAGAAGCACTTAATTCTATTTAGTTATTCACCTTGGTTACTCCCCCTGGCCTGGGTCTCAAACCTGGGTCCTTCGGATGTACATCCTGTGGCCTTACCTGCTAGGCTACCGGGGCAAGCCAGATTTAAATTTCTTTAGAATTTTAAAGATGTGTAAGACCTGTGCAGTAATTATAAAATGTTGTGAAGATAAAGATCTAAATAAACAGAAAGATATGTCATGTTTATCTGTTAGAAGACTCAATATTGTTAAGATGTCAATTTTTCCAAAGTTGATCTATAGATTTTAGGCCACTGTGTTCTTAACAATTTTGTTTCTGTAGAAACTTAAAAGCTTCCTCTCAAATATATATGGAAATGCAAAGGACCTAGAATACACAAAATAATCTTTAAAAAAAAGTAGAGGACCTTGCATTGTCTGGTCTCCTGAATTACTATGAAGCCACAGTAATTATGACAGCATGATCCAGCATAAACACACAACTCTATCAATGCAACAGAATAGGACGCAGAAACAGACCACTATTTACAATGATTCATACTGTCATTTGGTTTTTGGCAAAGGTGTCAAGCAATCCAATAGGAAAAAGATAATTCTTTTTAACAAGGATGATGAAACAACTGGCTATCTACGTGCAAAAAGATAAAGCTAAACCCCTATTTCTCACCATATACAAAAATTAATTTGAGATGACCCACGGCCGTAAAGTAAAAGATGAAACGATAAAGTTTCCATAAGAAAATTACTTCAAGGTAAGCAGAGGTTTCTTAGGACATAAAATGTAATGATGATAAAAGAAAACCTGATTAAGTTAGGTATCATTTAATTAGAAATTAAAACTTCTGTTCATCAAAAGAAGCAATAAAAAGAGAAAAGCTAAGTGAGCGGAAAAAGTTTTTATAGAACATATAGAAGGTAAAGTACTAATATTTGGAATATGTAATAAAAATAAAAAACACAATAATAAAAAGCCAAAAACTCAACAAAAACATGACTGGGCATTTCACAAAAACAGACATATAGATGGTCAACAAGCACATGGAAAAGGTGATCAACATCACTAGCACTAGGGAATCCAAGTTCAAGTCCGTGAAGCACCACAACACAACACTTGAATGGTCAGGATAGGAAGCAGCCAGGGCTGTCACACATTACAGAGAGAGTGTAAAACAGTACATTTACTTTGGAAAAAATCTGGCAGCTCCTTACAAAACTAAATATACACCTACCTGACAACCCAGCAATTTTACTCCTAAAAATGTACCCAAAAGAAATAAAGTATGTTCACACAAAGACTTGCACTGGACTGCCCCTAACAGTTTATACAAAGGTCAATCAGGACTCCAGCACATGCCCATCAGCAGGAGGGCGAGCTGATGTATTAACAAAAGGAAGACTACTCAATGACAAAGAGAGACAACGTGAATAAATGTCAAAAGCTTTAACCCTAGAGAAAAGAATTCCTACACAAAAGACTACTTATTGCAGGAACACCCTGGTGGCTGAAGTGTTTAGGCCATGTCTGTTGCGCAGTCCACTCATAGCCCAAGAGCCTGGGTTTGACAAGCCCAGGGCCGGGGGAACAACTGAAAAATGAACTCAATAAAATGTTTCTTCCTCCTCTCTCTCTCTTCTTGCCTGTTGCCTGTCTGCCCTCATTTCTGCCTGCCTTCTTTTCTTCAAAAAAAACAAAAACAAAAACAAACACACACATACTGCAAGTTTTCACCTGTGTGATTTTCTGGAACATGTAGAATTAATCTATGATGAAAAATAAGAACAGTGGTTGCCCTTTGGGAGAGTAGGGACAAGGAACTGATTGGGAAGGTGAATGAGGGAGCCATTAGATTTAATCATTGTATTCTATATCTGATAGGGTTTGAATTACACAGGTATATATAATTGTCGAAATTCACTGAAGAGTATACTTAAGACTGATGGATTTAACCACATTTACATTTTATTACCAAAAAAAGGAAATCAAATAATACGAAACTCTAATGACATACATGTTTATGTGTGTAGAGGTTAAGTCACTGTGAATACAACTTACTCTGGTAACAAAACAAAAATGGCTACAGGGATGGACAGATGGAAATATATTGCTCAAACAAATTTAGCAGAAGCTAATTGCTAAATCTAAGTGGCAAATGTTTCTGTTCAATACTTCCATCTTCTCCTAGTATATGAAAATTTTCAGAATACTGGAGGGACATAAATCCAATAATTTAATTCTTCTGCCTAAAAATCCTTGTTGGTATCAAACTTGGCTCTCATTTATTCCCTCTAGGTTCTGACACTGTTCATCATCTTTTCCCCTCTGAAACCCTATACTACTATTCTACACTGTTTCCTGTTCTTCTCTGATTATTCTTTTTTTCAATTTTTTTAAGAAAAGGTGCAGGCGGGAATGAGGTGAATAGACAGACAAGCAGGGAGAGAGAGGAGGAAGAAGCATTTTATTTTATTTCTATTTTAGTTGTTCACACTGGTTGTTTTTCCCAAAAACCCAGACTTGAACCCAGGGATAAGTGGTCTTCATCCTTTGGCGGCAACTGACTTAACTGCCGTTCCACCAGGGCACGCCTCTGATTATTCCTTTTTCTTTTTCTTCCTCTTTCTAGTCCCAAACTGCAGGTGTACCTCAGGGTTTATAACTGAGTCCTACTCTATATTTTTTCCCACAGAAAATTCAATTTCTGTGTTTTAAGTATCACCACTAAGCAGCTAACTTCAAATCAAGACATAACATTTTTATAGTCAAATCTCCCATTTCCGATTGCCTAGTGAGTATTCTAACTTCCATATCCCATATCATCAAATTTATTATTTTACCCTCAAAACTTATATCTGGAATTCCACTTCCTAATTACTGTCCATGTGAGCATCGGTACTCAATATCCTTAAGATAACCACCACTAGTCTTATAATGATCCATATAAACTCACTTTATTGTAATAGCTCCTGGTTTATGCCCCAGGCTCTATCTACTTATTTATATAACTTATATTATTCCCCATAATTAAAAAACGTCACATGCTGAGCAGAAGTTAAATAAGATGAGTTACTTGCTGTGGTAGCAAATTCCCCAATAAGCCAGGTGTCAGGTGTCCACATTCTTGGTAGTGCCCTTCAACACTAAACCTGGGCCGGCCCTGTGACTCATTTTAACCAACAGGGTGCCACAGAAGCTCTAAGCACTGTGTTGGTTCTAAGTCTGTGCCTTACGAAAGCCTGACAACCTCCACTTTGCACTCCTGGGAGCTCTAAACCAGGGTGGAAAGAACTGGCTCCAGTGCTGGGAGGATCGCTTGGAGAGGAAAAAGTGCTGAGACACCACAGAGAAAGGCTAGACATTGCACGGTCCCAGCCAAGTCATGGTGTTTTAGCCTCTGCTGTCATCTGACTACAGCTTCATGAATTGACTCCAAAGGAGGCTAGCAGAACCGTCCATCTGAGAATCTCCCCCAGAGAAGTGTGAAAATAAAAACAAAACGGCTTTTTAAGACACTAAGTTTTACAGTGTTGTTTGTTTTATATATATATATACTGCAACAGATATTGAAAGACCTGCTCTCAAGAAGCTACTAGCTGTGTAATGGAGGAAGCACTCAACTAGACACAAAAGACCGTTATGACAAACGTGTGCACACCACCACACTAGGTGAGTATAGAGAAGGGCCGTCTAAATAAAACAATCAGTGGTGAGAAGGGAGAAGTATCTAGGGAAGCTTTCTAAAGCAAATGACATAGGCTAAGGTTCCTGCTTTTAAACCTGGCCCAAGGTCTTGAACCTAGGTCAGTGGTCTGCAACTTAGCTGCCTCAGTCACTTGAGCCACAGGGGTAGGCCCAGGCTGAGTTGTGAGTTCAGGACGCTGGCAGAGTAGTCAGGCATAAACCAGTATGGCAGTTTGGGGAGTGGTAAAAGATACAGCTAGGGACATATACAGGGACTAGGTAACTGAGGTCTTTTTATACTAAGTTTAGAGTTTAAATTTACCCTAAAAAAATTATAAAACTATGAAGGATTCTAAGTAGGGAAATGACATCAGATTTGTATCTTCCAAGGATTTCTAAGGTAGAAATGTACTAAACAAATGAAAAGTGGGGCAGACTGGAGGCAGAGGAAGTTCAGATGCCTACATTCTTAGTAATCTCGGAAAACTGATGATAACCTGAACTAAGACAGTGGCAGAGTGAGTGGAGAGAACAGGATAGTCAAAATTAAAACCTACAAGACTTGGTAAAGTAGATATGGTGGAGAGGAGCTAAGAGAAGAGGAATCTAGGATGAGTCACAGTTATTTGACTGAATGACTCACCAAGATGGAGCAAGAAAGGTTCTTCTTGAATAAAGGATGGTGAGCTTGTGCTTTAAGACATCACTTGATGATGTCTTGGTAAAACTAGATATTGTATAGAGGAATATGTGGAGATGTGAGGAGAAAAGCAACCTAAGATAACTCCCAGTTATTCAACCAAGGCACTAGAGGAAGACTAGCATGACTTAAATAGTGGGATTCACATATGGGTAGAAAGTTCACACACGGACACAAGAACAGGAAGAAAGGACTGATATGTCTGCTGATGATTAAACAACTTAAGAAAATTTTTCTTAATGGCCTATTTTTTTTAGTGAAATAAAAGGCAATATCAGAAATTGAGTTAAGATGGTGACCCGGCAGGAGTCCAGTCTTGTCTCCACTGAACAGATCAACTAGGAAGCACCAATTATGCAGTCACTAGTGCTAAGAAAATGCAGGTCCAAAAGCTACAGAGACAGCAGTGGCATTCACCATCATAAAGAGAAAAGGGAACACTTATACACTGTTGGTGGGAGTGCAAACTGATGCAACACCTATGGAAACAATATGGAAATTCCTCAAAAAGTGGAAGATGCAAATTCCATATGATCTGCCATTTCACTTCTGGGTATGAACCCAAAAGATACAAAAGCACTCATCCGTAGAGACTTATGCACCCCATGTTTAGTGAAGCCTCAATCACATTAGCTAAGAACTGGAAACTACCTAAGTGCCCAACATGAGATGAATGGATAAAGAAGATGTGGTGCATATACACAATGGAATACTACACAGCCCTTAGAAGAGATGAAACCTGTCATTTGAATGGACATGGAGGGATCCAGAGGGGATTATGTTAAGTGAAACAAATCAAAAGAAGAAAGATACCAGATGATCTTACTCATACGTGGAATGTGAATAGACAAAACCAAACCAACCTTGGACACTTGCAATAGAACTGAGGTTCCTAAGAGAGAATGGGATGGGTGGGGCCAAGTGGTGGCAAAGCTCGCTGAACAGTTATGAAGAACACTTGGTGATTTGATGGGGGACAGCATGTGCTGACATATATCTGAGGAATGGGGAAACTGCACATATGGGGAACCTTTACATATGAGTTTAATTTATAGAACAAAGTTACTACAACAAAATACTAAAAAAAGGTGAAAAAAAAGGCAAGTTCAACTGCTAAGATTAAGGAGAGAAATGGTGGAGAGAGGAAGTTTAGAAAGAAAGGCAGAAGTTTGGGACAGCCCTCAGAGAAAGAGGGAGCCCTGAGAATTCAGGTGATAATGGAAATCACCATTGAATATGTCCCCTAGAATCAAAATTATACTATTTTTTCCAGTAGCACTCAGGAGGCAGGTGTAATGAGAGAAAGGTCCCAGGATTGGAGTGCTATGGGAAAAGAAAAGGTACAGGTACTGAGAACTTATACCAATGATAAGGGAGTGACTCAAGCAATGGATCAGGAATCTATGGTAGTTGAGGAAAAATGTTTCTTGGGAACTGAAAGACTGGTGGAAAACTAAGATCACTGAACAAGAAAGAGGACTCATTATAATCAAAGTGTAGATTTATTGGGAATGAGACAGAAAACTGGAAGAACTAAAAAAAAACGATAGGTTCAGACACTAAGCTGGAAGCTAGGGCTTGTACTGCATAAAGCCCAAGGACCTAAGGTCCTTGAATAAATAAATAAAAGTGCTTCCTCCCCTCCCCTTCCTTCCTGGGATGATGCCACAGCCTGGCTCACTGCTTTATACCTACAAACACTCACTAAATTTATTGATTGCTAGACGAGCTATTAGGCCTTCAAAGCCTAACTAATCCTCATGTACACCCTGTTGACTTCAATTTAGCATACTCTTGTAGCAGATCCAAAGTAGTCTTGTATCAGATCCAGAGTAATGCTTTCAACAATAACGCTCTTGATCTGCTACTTTACCTATCATATGAGTTCATCAGGGCAGATCAAAGCACTGAAGAAAGAAGAATCACCTTGCCTGATATTGCAGTTTTTCTGCTTCTTTTTTCCAAGCTAGTTCTATGAATTGACTGACGATGTTTTTTAAAACACAAGTTCACCATCCTTTATGCAAGAAAAGCCTTACTTGAGCCATTCTCGATGAGTCACTCACTATTAAAAGCAGGGTGCCTGAAAAGAAGTGCTGCCCTGGAAGAGCACCAGCACAGAAGACTCACCCTCCAGTACCTGCAGTGATCTTGAAGGACGCAAGTTGGAAACTAGCAAGTGTCCCCATAAAACAAAACAACATTTACAATAAATCAGCAAGTATCCATGAGAAAATATCAAAATACATGACTAAACTGAATGTGTGGTGTTTATTTTTTCAGCAGGGGTGGGGAGGGGGATGGGGTGCAGGGTGTCAGGTCAATTCAGAATGAATTCTTCAAAATTGCAATTACATTAAAATATATTTTGATGGTACGCCCTGGTGAACAGCAGTTAGGTTAATCATCTCTGAAGGATGCAGGCCACATACCCCTGGGTTCAAGTCCCGGGTCTGGGGGGGAAACAACCAGTGTGAACAACTAAATGGAAATAAAGCTGAAAAATGCTTCCTCTTCCTCTCTCTTCCTGCCTGTCTGCCTACTTGTTTTGATTCTTGCTTATACCTTTCCTTTAAAAAAAAAAAAGAGAGAGAGAGAGAGAGAGAGAGAGAGAGAGACTACCTCCAAATAATACTAAGCACTTAACAAATCTCTAGTAAATAAATTCATCTTTATATAAAGTCAATGTGACATTTTTAAAAATTTTCTATCCAGTGATTCCACAACTGCCTGTCAATTACCAGATATATATAGCACTGAGCCAAGGGTAACAAAAGAACAAATTTAAATATACATATATATGTATATATAGATAGATAGATGTATATATATACACACACAGGGAGGTGGGGAAGAGAGCGTCTAACCTTTATCCAGCAGTTTACAATATGAACAGCCGGCCAAGATATACACAGGTAGAAAAAATGCAGAAAAAAAAATGTATACTATACAAATAAACACTACCTGGGGCAAGAGTTTATAGGTCTTCTGAAGAGAAATTAGAAATGCAGAGGAAGAGACAGATAAGGGAGATTTCACAAAGGAGGTAGAATTTAGGCTGAAACTTATAAGTAAAATAGACAGAACATCTTATAAAAGAACCCCATTGTTTCCCCAGTTTTCCTAGCCTGAAACATAGGAGCTAGTTTAATTCTACCCTGCCCACCTACCAGCGCTACCCGGTATCTCACAAGCATTTATGCCTCTCCTCCCACTGACAACAATGCAGTTTGGGCCAAGATTATTGTAACCGACTCCGATGAGAAGAATCTCCTAACTGATGCTCCTCTACACTACCACTATCCATCTTCCAACTGCCAAATGATGCATCTAAATGCAAACCTCATCCTTTAATACCCCCCTCCTTTAAAAACCTTCATTATCTTTCACTATCAGGGGAAACCCCACACTGCTTAGCGTAGTAGATGATCAGTGTGGCCAGGGTTCTGACCGCTCTATGAGCCTCTTGGCTCTCCATTAATATCAGCTGCTGTTCTCTCGTCTATGCCCCTGGCCTCCCCGCCTAAATGTCTTTCTCGCTATTTCTAGCTTGGCTAACTCCTCCCTATATCTACAATCACCCCTGCAACTTTTAAAGTTTCAAATCAACTGAAAAGCTAACACAAGATCTTTAAGATTACAAGCAGTAAACTTCAGTATCACCACCAGTAGCTATCCAATCAGATGTCAAGGAAGACAGAGGTAAGGAGACTGAAAAAAGAGCATATCAAAAGGAAATCTTTCGTGGAGCTTAGAATAAAACTAGACTTGCCTTCCCGACTTCTGCTCTTTAAGACACCTACCACCAAGTCACTTACATGCACATGTCTGTGCTGCTTCCACCCTGCAGACTATAACAATAATGGCAGAGGCCCGGTTCTGAGTGGCGACAGCGGATGCCCTGACTGCCAACAACGCCTGGCATGGTGCCCCCTCCTAGCACATGTGTCATAATTACTAATACACAGGTCACAGTGGACGCGTGGTGCATCCTCCAATCACATACATAAAAATAGTATCAGATGTATATCAAAATATTGATCACACTTGGGATCCAATAACCAGCTGCTTTTATTTCAAGGTATTAATAAATCTTTGAAATTTTTCATATTAAATCTAATAGAGAGTACTGAAAATACTAAAATTATTGGAGAATTTTTATTTGTGTGCCAGATGGGAAGAAAATTAGGCCAAAAGGAAAAAAACTAGAAATAAACAGGACCAGTCCCTAATGCACAAACACCCCCCCAACACACACACAGGATTTTTATACTTAACAGAATCATTTACCTTCTGCCCTTCTCACAAAGCTTCTCAATTTCAGCTTTCAAATCCTGCTCCTTCTGCAAAAACTCCTTCTTTTCTTTTTCTATCTTCTTCTTTGTTTCTTCTCGCTTTATTGTTACATCCTGGATAGCCTTTAATATTTCCTGAGTACCACACAATTACAGTCACATAAACAAAGAAGGAAATGAATCAGTCCTTTCCGTCTAAAGGTTATTTTCAACTTTTATCAATTATCTTATTGACTTTAGTACATGCCACTAGAACTGCAGGAATCTGGTTGATGAGTAGCTTCAAAAGCTACTCATGTACATGCAAGGGAGAAAGTTACAATAAATCACATTCCGATTCAACAGGACAAAGAATTTTCAACAACCACAACGGTTCAAAGATGGAATTTACTGTCTCGTGAAGCAACAGCTCTTCATCACTGATGTTCAAATAAAGGTAAAATGAACACCTGTCAAGAATGTTGAGAAAGGCATTCTTCACATGGTGGGAGACTGTTACTTACAACCAATAAGGTCTTGTTTTATTACAATTCTGCTTTATTATGTGTGAGGTTAGTTTTTGTTCTTTTTTTTACTACATACATACACACATAATTTGTAATAAGAAGTAAAATAACAAAAAGTGATAAAGACGCTCCCTAATTCACAATTCCACCCAATATGTTAACTGTTTTGTACTATACCTTCACATCTGGTTCCATTCTCACATAAACACTGTATACTTATATGTGTGTTTCTTTCCTTTCCTTAATGAGGTCATTTTATATATATTATTTGGCATCTTGCCTTTTTTTTAATGCAACAAACATATACTGTCAATAAAAATAGATCCAACTCAAAAATAGCTGCATGATGACATAATATGTATATATAGTTTATATAACCAGTATATGTTAGAAATCCACCAAGTTGATTCCAGTTTCTCTTTTGTGCTCAAACAATACTGCAATAAATACATGTCCATATTGTCATACAAAACTTTGTTTATATAGAATAGTCTCATTTTAATAATGGATTGCTAGGTCACTGTACATGAGCATTTGTAATTTTAATTGACAATTACTAATAACTTTTCCAGAACGGTCATAACACTTCATACTCCTACCCACATCTGAAGCATTCATTGGTCCTCACCTGTGACCACTTATTTCATCACAATGTGGTCTTTAAAAGAAGAGAAACTTTCTCAGTTATAATCGGAGGAAGATGTTATTAGGGAAGAATATGAGAACCTTTCCCAGCTTTGATTAGAGGAAGAGAGGATTACGGAAGAATGATGGAAGATGCTACGTTGCTGATGTTGAAGATGGAGAAGGAGCCACAAGCCAAGAACTGAAAGCAACCCCCAGAAGCAGAAATGGAGAAATATCTATTCTTCCCTTGAGCCCCCAGGAAGAAGTAATCCTCCTAACACTTGGATGTTAGTCCAGTGATACCCATGTTGGATTTCTGACCTACAGAGCTCTAAGACCATAAATCTCTGTTGTTTTAAGTCAATAAATTCATGGTAGTTTGTTAGAGAGGCAAAAGGAGACTAAGACAATTATCTTTCCTGATTTTTCTCTAGATTGATTTATACAATGAATTTGTAAGACTCTCAGAATGTTATGGATATTAAACCCATTATCAGATATGCTACAAATATTTTCTCAGTCTAAAATTTATCTTTTTATGCTTTTTGTATCATTTGCCATATCAATAGTTTTTAATAACATGCAATTAAGGTAATTTTTTTTTTCATGACTTCTGGGTTTGCTGCCTGGCTTAAAATGACCACTTGCAACCTGACGTTTTATAAATATTCTCCTACATTTTCTTCTAATTTAACATGTTTTTCTAGTTTTTATATGCAGGCTATTAATCTACCTAAATTATTTCAGAAATATGCTACAAGCCTAATCAAATGATTTTCCAGGTAAACAGTCAATTATGCCTGCACAGTATACTAATCATTCTCTTGGAACAAAAATAGAAATGAAATTTTGGACAAGATACCCTCAGAGGTTCTTTAATCCTTAAAATTCTATGATAACCACTAAAAAGTTAAAAACGGTTTTTCTATTTCTATTACTAGGAAACAAAATTAAAGTTTGCTTAGGAACTGTAGCTCTACTTATTGACAATTTTAACATAAGCAAAATACCTGATGATTCTTCATTTCTTCTTCTCTCCTTTGCTGAAGTTGCTTTAATTGCACTTGGAGCTGATTTTCCACTTGCCTCTGTTTGTCCAGAACCTCCTGGTACCGTTCCTTCAACAGGGTTCTCTCTGTCATCATTTTATCCTATTGATTACAACAAAGTAATTTTGCAGACACATTCACCATGGACCTGTTCAGGGCATGATGCAGATCTAGGGCTATGATGCTCAGTACTGTAGCTACTACCCACATGGCTGTGTCACTGTAATTAACATACAAACATTTAAAAAATCTGGTCCCATAGTCACCTAGTCACACTCCAAGTTTCAGTAGCCACATGTGCCTAGTGGCTACAAAACTGAATAGCATTTCCATCATTACAGGAAATTCTATGTGCAGTCCATGGCCTGTGGATCAAATCCAGTCCCCACTTGTTTTTATAAATAAAAGTTTTACAGGAACACAGTTACACCCAATGGTTGACAGGCTGCTTTCACACTACAATGGCAAGTGGAATGGCTACAACAGAACCCAGACAGCTCACAAAGCCTAAGATATTTGCTATATGACACTTTATAGAAGAAGTTTACTAATTCCAGCTTCACAGAGTAAGAGGAAGGAGGCATTTTATCATCCACTCAAGAAAAAGAAGAATAGGCAAAAATAAAGAACAGAGGGCCTACTCAGAAAGCAACCAGAAGCAGATTCTGTACAGTCACTAGAACTGGAAATTGACTCATCAACTAAGAGGGCTGGGAACTTGGTATTCAGACTGAGCAACTCAGCAAGGTCTCATGTCCAGGAGGAAGTCGATGTAAGGCTTCTGAGGCCCACAATTCAGCTCTGCCTCTCCCATGTCAGTAAATCCAGAAAAACTATGTAAAAGGGACACAAAAATTTAAAGAGAGTCCATTTAAAACACATTTGGCATACAATAGTTCCAGAAAAAGTTAAACTGAGAGCATTAATCTGAATGTGTTCACTAAAAAGACAATTGTTTCCAAAGAAAGGTTTTAGAAGTGAATGGGGGAAACAGCACATCATGATTTAAAAAAAAAATTGCTCTTCAGAAGGGAATTTAGTTTGGAACAAGTTAGTCCTTGATCCATGTGCTGAAGTGTGACTATGGCTCTCTAAATGCATGACCCTTGGGCACCACAGCTTTACAGAGATTCCATGGGTGGGACTCAGGGACCTTTGAAGTCTCCGAAATCGGGGAGTAAATGCATACATTTTTCTGAAATAAGAATTCAAAATTTTCAAAAGGTTCTGAAAGGATCTTAACACGAGTTAAAGAAGGGTTAAGAATCAATAAATGAAAGTAGTAGATTAGAGGAGTTTTATCTTCTAACGTTTTCTTTCTTTTTTAAAGGAAGGGTGCAGGCAGGAATGAAGGTGTGCAGCAAGCAGGCCGAGAGAGGAGGAAGAAGCACTTTATTTGTCTTTCTTTAGCTGTTCAACTTGATTGTTTCTCCTGGCTCCAGGTTGCAAACCCAGGTCCCTGGGATATACTTTATTTTGCTGTGTGTTTAATGCACACTTTTCCCCCCAAATTTGTGAGGAAAAAATAAGGAAGCACATTATATGTAGGTAGCACAAATTCCATATCTACATAAGTGTTTCAAATTCTCTTATTTATGCTTATGAGTTAAAAGTGTGATTCTAGAAATCCATAATGATATCCATATGCAAAATAATATCCTGGGAATATGGTAATCAGCTTTGTTGAATTTATGACAAATTTTCAACAAAAGCAGTTTTGGTCAACGATTCAATGAAACGACTTTATTACCAAAGAGTGAACAGCAAGATGGTTCTCTTTGTACACTTTAAGGGGGAGCTACCAATCTAGTTGATAATTTTACAAAAATACAGACACTGCAAGCTTTACGCTAACTTGATTAAATATGCTACTGAGCGTGGCAGCAGAACTGCCGGGAGACACTGTGGACCTCCTCCCACAGAGAGTCATCAGATGGTGGAGGCCAGAGGAAGAAAAGCTTCTTGTATCTTGTATCTGTTCTCCTGTTTTGTAATTATTTGTTACATAAAATTGCTTGTCCCGTAATATGTTAAAAAAAAAACACTAAAATTCCTTTATAATACTAAAAACACGTACCTAAATATGAACAAAAATTTGCATTAAAAACTTTTTTTTCCTGAAAGTTTGGGCCAAAAATACGGGTGTGCACTATACATGGGAGTACATTATACACAGCAAAATACAGTATGCATACTGTGCCAACAGTAACCGTGCCGTTACGCCACAGGGGTGTGCCATCTTTTCTTATTTAGTCAGTTTGTTCCCTTCACTTCCTTATGGTACCTCTTCAGTGATGCATCTTTAGAACAACACAGGATGGGGGAAAAATACTAGGCTCATGGAAAGAAGTACTTACAAATAGATAACTTAAAAGTATGCAGTAAATTACTTGATCCAACTCACCTCATCTTAACAAACCAGAGGGGTGTTACACATTGTTACTTTGCTTCACCAATGGCTTATTGGTCCTGAGGACTAGGAGTCACAATTTCAAATGCAGGTAGTGGGTAATTACCACATATGCTTGAAAACGCAGCAAATAAAACAGGAACCATGATTCTTTTATTGCTATCAAGCTTAAAAAGCTGCCTCATTTCACTGCCTTTCTAAAAGCAAGTGAGTCACACTGTCACCCAAAAGAAAGCAGCAAACAAAACACAACCACAACCCTGGGCCTCTTTTGGCCCATTAGCTTGTTTCCACCTCTACTTTAGACTAATGCTAAAGCTTACTTCTAACTTTTTAGTTGGTCCCTTCACCACGCTATAGTCTTCCAAACCCCAGCTGGTAAGTGTGGGGACAAAATAAAGACACTCTGCAAAGTGCTTCAAGTGCTCAGGAAATGTGACTTTGGCTCTTCCCGCAAGGTTCTCTCGTAGCCTAGGCTGCCCTGGGCACATTGCCATGGTCATTCATCTCTAGGATCTCTCTACCTGCCCATGAGGAATAACTCGAGTTGCTACTCTGTATTTAGGAACTTGTACTGGGCCTCATCTAATTAATGTACTCCAATAACTTATTTCCATCTGCACCCCTATTTCTTCAAGTTGCACCAAACACCTATTTTCTTATCTGGTTGCTACAAACACATTTCCGCTTTTTTTTTTTTCCACTCAATTAGCACATCTTATCCTAAAGACCTTTTCTAGATTCTCAGGGGCCTGTCCCAGCATTATTCTTCTTCTTGAGAAAGATACTAAGGTATCTGTACACTTAAGGGATGGAAGTTTCTTTTGCGCACAAACGTCAGAGATAGATCGAGGGAACAATTTTAACAAAAGTAAATGTGAAGTTCTCTAAGTTTTAAAAATCAATTACACAGGAATAAAATGAGAAGACATGACTAACAACACATGAGAAAAAGATTTGATGGAATTTACTAAAATCTCAAAAGTGATAAGACTGCCAAAGCAAGCCAATGAAAACTTAAAATACTTTCCGAAATAAGAGAGAACAAGAGTCCCACTGTATTATGAACTAATTACCCTGTCTAAATTATTCTATTTAATTCTCAGCATCACATTTTAAAAGAAACATTGATAAAATGGAACATGTTTAGTTGAAAAAGTAACCAGGACAAGGAAAGAACTGAAAAAGGTATCATATGAAGGAAAAAATGTTAAAAACACCCAGGGACATTTTACCTGGAAAGGTTCAGACCTGAGGAGTGAAGGAAGATGTATAGAAAAACTTCAAATATATACACATGGGAGTAACAAGTAAAAGAATATTTAGATTTATTCTACTTAGCTCAAGAGAGAATTATAGCTAAGAATTTTAGAGGTTCTGTCCTCACCTCAGAATAAGATCTATCAACAAACTACTTTTAAAATGTAACAGACTGCTTACTTTGTACACTAGTAAGCTTCCCACCTCTGGAAGTGATCAAGTTGAAGTTAGCTAACCATCTGTCAAGAATTATTAAGGAGATTCCTACACCTTTTCTAACAGAGATATACGACTATCTTCTGCATGAATGGTTTCATATGTCAACAACAAATGAACAATTTAAATACTTACCAAATTCTTTTCAATATCTTGATCTGTGTTTACCTCTGAATCAGCCGTCTTAAAGTCAGTCTATAAAGAAACAATCATATTCAGAACTATCCAAAAACAGTTTAAAGGACAAAAGATTCTAGTACTTGCACTTAGAAATCTACCACAAGTAACTGAGAAGCTAACTTTTTGCTCTTTCCCTTTAGCAGCTTCCCAGCAAGAGAAGCACTATGGTTCTGGCAAATTGACACTAAAATCCATACAGCATTAGGCACTTAGTCTACAAAACAATAGACAGAGAGATAGCCTCAAGTCTGAGATAAGGATTTTGCCTCCTACAACCAACTGTACCCATTCTTCCTCCTAGGACAAAGCCCATCACTAGAAAGCAGGATACATTGTACTTCTTAAGATGTAGGTCAGAAAATTATCAAGAATTCCTTTTGCAAGGACAAAGATGGGAAATATGAAAGCTAATGACTTACACTCATCAAGTGCTCAGTGTAAGAGAATCTATGTAAGTCATAAAGTCCTAGTTGCCATGATGAGACACTGGCTCCTAGTTTAATAATTTTTTGAGCACCAGAATTAAGTCATGGCATAGTACTGTGGAAAAAATAGTTATGAGAATTACTAGACAAAAATGAAGAGAGTAGGTGTGTTCTGGTGGCCTAGCAGTCTAGCACACCCTGGTCCATACACATCCCGAGGTCCCCTGTTCAAGACTTGGGGTCAGGCAGAACCACCAAAATGAACAACTAAATAAAATAAAGTTCTTCTTCCTTCTCTCTCTCTTTCTGCCTGCCTATGTTCATCTTCACTCCTGCCTGTACCTTTCCTTTAAAAAAGAAAAAAATCAAGAGAGTAACTCTCCACCACCTACAAAGAACTGTCTCCTACCCTTGGAAAATAAACACATGAAGAGCCCCAACTCCATTTTAGTAGCAGAAACTTGATACTTGACCTGTACAGCAATGTTCTGAGAAAGTTTCAGGGAAGCGCTATCCTGATCATCATCCTCATCCACTCTGACTCCTTCAACCCCATTTTCTGGAGGCACTACAGGTGGGAGGTCCAAGCCTGCATCCCTGTTCCCTTCCTTTAGGATGGAGCTTTGTGGGGCTTTCTCTTCAGAACAATTCCCGGAGGCCAGCTGCTTGGTAGGGCAACCTGCCTTAAGAGTGACTGCACGGAGGCTCTCCCGGAGGTGCGTGTCCCCCTCCTCTCCTGCTTTGTTGGCCACGTCCTTGAAATCAGACTGAGACCCACTGCCAGAAAGGCAAAGGGCTGTGGCTATCAAGTTTTCTCCTAGGACGGCCCGGTGTGCTGCTGGAGTGTCACCTGCTGATGAGCCAGGATTCTGCTCGGGGTGTTCCAAATGGGTATTTCTGTGATTCTCCTTGGTCACCACTTGGTTACTTACATTCGACAGAGGAGAGTTCTTGTGCTTCTGCGCAGGGTCTTTGGGGCTATCAGAGACAAGAGAAAAAGTTTTCTCTCACCCAGTCTTAAAGAGGATTAAGTATGTAATTCTTTAAACATAACCACTAGAAGAATAAAACTAGACTATATAAACTTGAAATGTATCAATCTAGTGAATTCTTCATTCCATGTACAAAGAGTGGAGCTTGGCAGCTAAGAACCAGGGTTCTGGGAACGGTCTTCAGTAAATAACCAAACATAAACGACTCTGAAGAGCACAATAATTTTTGAGGGCCAATTTGAATAACTTTGGGGATAAAATAGCCTAAGGCTAGTTAGAACATTTAATAAATAAAATACTGATTTATAAAATTTTGATTCTACTCTCATATTTCATAAAAACAGCCCTCAAACTCATACACAGATCTTTGACCAGACGAGAATCTTCAGTGGTTTGCCAGAGCACAGCAGTGCCACTTCAAGTTGTCTATCATACAATTTTTAGTCCAAAATTGAAGATGCCATAGAAATTTTATCTCAGATGACAAGTACACACATGTATAACATTGTCATTGCCCTTTAATGTACTGCTTTCTAAAGAGACCTTTAAAGCTATTTCTGACAGCCAGTACTCACAACTGTAAATCTTTTACCCAGAAATAATGACTAAATCTGCTAAGTTTCTTTGTCCTTTTTAAACTGAATTTGTCAAGTGATACTCTTAAGCACCCCAAACGGGCACTGGCTGATGCTTCAAGTTAATGTGACTTTCCTTCCTTATCCAATATCATTTCTTTCCTTGAGTACTTGTTCAAAATAAAACAATTCAGAGAGCATTTTATGATATGAACTATTTATAAATACTAAACTGATTTCTTGCCAGGAGTTAACTGGTGTTTGGGAGTGGAGCATTTAATTACAAATTTAGGGATATACAGTACCTGGGTGTGAATCTTGACTCTATCTTTTACTAGTTGCTTGATTCTGGGCAAGTTACTTCATTTGTAAAAACAATAATAAAAAATATTACCCACCTAATAGGATTATTGTGAGGATTACATAAGGCAGTGAAGTACTTAGTATACTGCCTGACAGAGTAAACATACTCAGTAAGCCTTACTTCTATTATTACTAATAGTTATGTGGGTGATATTATTTATAAAATGAAGATCTAAGTTTAGAGTTAGGTTTACTTAACATTTCCCATCCCCATTACTCATTCAAACCTCTCCATTTAAACAAATATTTATTAAGTACTCTGGAGTCCAACAGACCTTAGTTCAAACACTGATTCCAACATAGGCTGGAAACCTTGAGCAAGTTACAAACTCTTTAAGTCTTAGTTTCCTCACTTATAAATGAGAAGACTTTCTTTTTTTTAAAGGAAAGGTGCAGGCAGGAATGAAAGCGAGCAGGCAGGTAGAAAGGCAGCGAGAGGGGGAGGAAGCATTTTATTTCATTTTTATTTAGTTGTGCACACTGGTTGTTTCCCCCTGGACCTGAGACTCACACCTAGGGATACGTGGCTTGGGCTCCTCAGAGGTGACTGACATAACGGCTACTCCACCAAAGCCCACTGTAAATGAGAATAATCTTAACACCTATTTCCTGGGATTGTCTGAGGTCTAAATGTGTATCTATACCTATATACTTAAACAGACACAGCTGTTAGTACAAGATATTCTATTGGATTAGGTGCTACATGATACAGAAAAGGGGCGAGTAGACCACCCAGTCAATTTAGTACAGCACTGTTTATAACAACATATTAACCCCTGCAAAATGCAAGGTTGAGCAATCATAATTCCTGCTTCAAGAGTTTAGAAGGAAGGTATTTACATGAAGCAGTAAGCTATATTTACAAAGCTATCTGTATGTAAGTAGATAAAGAAAAAAATGTAAACATAAATAAATAGGTCTACATATATGACAATTACATATGCATGTATACATACAGACATAGGTATACACACAGATATGATATATAAACATGTAATTAAAATGGACATAAAGTCCATGTAGGATGGGGGGGGAGAAAATATTTGTACTTTTGGATGAGTTTGACCTCCTGTATTCTATTCTATTTTTTTAACACTTCTTATTTCTAGTTGGCATGCCTGCTGAGTGTCAGATTGTGTTGGAACCTTTAAATGGTTTAATCTAGGCATTCCCCGGTGTAAGAGCGGTTTGGTCTGCTGCCTTTGGCTGGTGCAGTACACATATATCCCAAGGACCTGGGTTTGCATCCCAGGGCAGGGACACAAGTGAAGTGTTTTGGAGGTCTTTATATGTGAAAGAAAAGACAATCAAGATGAATCACCAAATAAAAATAAAGTCCTTCTTCCTCTTCCTGTCTGCCTGCTTATTCGCCTTGATTCCTGCCTGCACCTTTCCTTAAAAAAAAAAACGTAATTAGTGCAGTGCTACCAGAGCCCAAAAGAGGCAAGATCAACTTCCATTTCCATAAGAAGCCCATCTAGAAAGCCCTCTATGCAAATGACATCTTCCAAGCCAAGAATCCACACATGCTTTCAGCACCTGTAAAGCTGGGGAGGGCCCAACCCTCCCAGCTCTTTGATCCTCCCCCAAAAGCATAGCAACAAAATGGTTCAAAGAAAGAAAAAAAAAAAAAAATCCATCCATTACCTTAGACCATCTTCATCTGATTTGGAAGCACACAAATTAGAGGAGGATTCTGGAGGATTGGGGGCACTGGCTACATCAGCTACCTCGGACGCTGCCATCATGCTCTGTGCATTCAGAAAGAAATCGCAGGCTACAAATTTCAAATTTTTAAAACAAACCTATCTTTCTCACTCAGAATGTACTTACAAAAAGTTGTTCCAAGGGGAGAAAAGAACACAAAGAAAAGGTTGGGCTCAGGAGAAAATACTTGCACATTCACTAGAGTTCTGGGAGCCACTGCATCCCAGGGAACCTCAACCCTCAGGAATCATGGCATTTATATAAACATCTAGGAGTCCATGCAAAGTTTTGATTTTTTGCTTCTGGCAGAAATGGAGATATTTAAAATTGTCTGGCAAAATCTTGCATCCGGTCCACACACCTATCTTGTCCAATACCATTTATCATGAAAGTATTTTTTGGCCTAAGATGAAGAGTAGCTTATGTTTTTAAATCACTTTATGACTTTCATTAAAAGCACTCTCCACTAATTTAAGCGAAGTTTTTAGAGGTGTCTGTGGGAGAGACAAGGCAATACTATATTAACCTGTCAGTGTGTGTGTGTGTCCCCACAGAGGGGAGAAGTTTGCTGAGCACTGATTGAGGAAAGCACAGATTTTCATTTCAGGAGTGTAAGAGTATGAAACTAAATCGAAAAACCGGATAATCCAGGTAAGGGGACAGGGACCGAGATCTTTCTTAGATCAAAAGGTCACCCTTTACATTGCAGGGCAAACTTCTGGCCCCTCTGGTGAAGAGAAAAGGGAAAGAGGCATATCTAGGGCGTAGGGGAAGGAGGGTTAACATTGACTTGAATTCTTGTTTTCACCTGAATAGTATCACAGCTCTACCGAAGCTGTGATAGAAGCGCACACAGCGCGGGTATGGGCAATGCACTGTGTCAACGCTTGTCACAGGCCAGAGACCCTCTGTGCCTCGGTTTCCCCCGGTACACAAGGCTCCTGAAGAGCAAATCGGCCCCAAATCGTCATTACGGCCCCCAGAGAACCCGGGATGGGGGTCCTCGGAGCCCAGGAAATGAATCTACCAGTCGCCGGTCGACAGAAAACCCCGCGGCAGGTACATGTGTGGGGGCCGCGGTGAGACTGGAGCACAGAACGCGCGAGGACATCCCCGCACCGCGACCCGGCGCGACCCCGCGAGGCGGCGACGCCGAGAGCGTCGGGTCCCCGGGCTCCGGGACACGGCCGCGCAGGGGACAATGGGGGCAAGCAGCGCACGGTGGCCACGGCCGTCGTCACCCGTGGCCAGAGCCCTCCCATAGCCTCCCCGCCCCCACCCCGCGGCCGAGCCGGTCCCCCTCCTAGGCCAGGACCCCGGCCCCCGCCGCACAGCCCTGACGCGCCCCCCACCTCGCGTCCAGGCCCCTCCCCGCGCGCCCGTCCCACAAACACCTCCCGCGCCGCGCCCCGGGAGGGAAGTGGGGGAGGGACGGGACGCACCTGAGCGGGCGGAGCGGGGCAGTAGGCGGCCGAGCCTCGGAGGAGGGGTCGAGCGCCGGCCCGCGCGCGCGACACCTCCCACTTCCGGCGGCGCGAGCGGAGGGGGCGAGGCGCACCGGGAGAACCGAGAGGCGAGGAAGAGAGGCCGCCGAGGCCCCGCGCCGCCCGCTACGGCGCCCTCTGGCGGTCGGCGCTGGCACCGACAGGGGCTCGCGGGCACTGCAAAAGCCTGAGCACAAAGAAAAGGGGGCCCTCCCGGAGAGCAAGGCCCAAGGGAGATGCAGCCCGGAGAAGGAGGGAGACCTGGTGGTGGGAGGAGCCCCCCGAAGAGGGTTACAGGAAGAGTCAGGGCCATGGTGGTCAGAGGGAGAAGAGGATCGAAGTGTTTGTAAACGTAGAAACCGAGATACCGTGAAGGAGAAGACGAGCCCTCCGGGGAGGTTCCCCGAGAACAGGGGCGGGGGTGCCACGCGGAGGGTGCGCCGTACCGCGCCCCAGGGGCGCCAGCGGGAATGCCCCAGGACCGGCCCGTCGCTGATTGGCTGTTCCGCCGGGCGGAAGTGATGCTACTGTCACTGGCGCCCCGACTCCCGTCCGCCCCGAGTTTCCGCAGGGGGCGGCGGCGGCTGCTGCCCCGCCGGTGAGTTGGGAAGTCGGTGCGGGCGGGGCCTGGAAGTCCCTGCCACCTGGGACTGGGGAGGTTGGTGGTGTCTGAGGGAGCGGGAACTGCACCGACGGCACCTGCTGTTCTTGCGTGGGGAGCCCAGGGAGACGGGGCCCCGGGTCCAGGATCCCAAGAGAGTAGGCACCTCCGAGAACACGGGCACATTGCACGGGGTAGTGTGACGGGGGAGGAGGCACCAGTGACACTGAGCCCTGTAGGCAACCGGTTCCTGAGAACTGGGTGTGGAGGCTGCGAAGACCGTCCCCTGGGAGCGGAATCTCGGACGCTGTGCTGCCCGTGTTATTCTTTTGGCGCATCTAAGAGCTGTATAGCGGTTGGGTGAAGTTGACATCTGCTGAGAGTATTTAAGATTTCCTTTTCCAGAAGCTTAGAGGGCAGGCGGGGTCAAGTGCCACTCTGCCTGAGGGAAAGGTAGTAGATGTTCTCCTCTGCTCTGATATCTACTTCAGACTGAAGAATGAAGAAGCCTGACTAGGTGGCTTCTGGATATGGAACCCGATTTTGTTTTACTTAATGCACTGTGAAGACTGGGAAAGACTCCTAAATATCTTGGGACCATCGAAGCTGCTGGAGGGCAGGGAGGAACTTGAGAGGCAATATGCCTGGCAACCTACGAGAAAAAAGAAGGGCAAGTCTTAGATGGCCTACATTCGCCACTCCCTTTGTAAAGAAATTTCCATGAAGTAGTCATTTTTCTGTATTGTTTTGAGTAGGATCTACTTAGATGCCACCCATTCACCTGTTTCTGTACCCACAGTTACCCATAAAATCAATTGTGCCCATTTGGCCTTCCTGTGCCTGTCCGGTTTCGGCCTATGAGCTATTTGAGATCCCTGGAAATGATACTTGATTAGCGCCATTTTCTTCCATCTCAGATTCCAGAGTTCATGGATTGCTTATGCTTATTCCACTGGATTTGGGAGGATATCATGCTTCTTTTCTTGGGTCCACAGGCTTGCTGTCTATGCTCAAAGGCAACCCTACTCATGGTGAAAGTGATGCCTTTTCTCCATTTGCATAAAATGAGCGTGCGGTGGTTAACCAGACCAGGAGCTCAGCCTCACACAATGTCCAGGTGGGAATGAGGCCCCACTGGGGCATGTTAGCCCTGGGGACAACTGGACTGACAAGTCAGCTGGGGAAAGAATTATGCCCCCTCTAAGTAAGCGGGGTCTTGTCTAAGAAAACCTTCATGATTCTGCCAGCAATGTCTGGGAGGGACATGACTTCGAGCCCTCACAGTGGGAAAGTACAGCATGGTACCTGCCGGCAACTGGAAATCCTGCTGGATTATCTGGTGAGATGGGAATTGGCCCATCACACCATAGAGCTGGGGTTAGTACCACACTCCATCTAGGGGGCTTATCCCTGTTGGTCAGAGGCGAATGTGAATAAAATGAGAGGATCAAATGTTTACTCATTTAAAGGGTGTGGTTTGGGGCTTTGCAGGTGCAATTCATTGATGGCTCTTATATTCTTGCAGATATCAGCTCTTCGATCTCTGATGTCCCTTCTCTTTGCCTGCAGCCTACTGCTCTGATGCCGAAGGGGAGGCAGAAAATCCCACACTTGGATGCCCCCCTGGGCCTGCCCACCTGCCTCTGGCTAGAGCTAGCCGGGCTCTTCTTCCTAGTTCCCTGGGTCATGGGCCTGGTGGAGACAGGTGGGCTCGAGGGCCAGGGTCCAGGGAGGCTAAGCTGGGCTGTACATTTGGATGACCCAGAATATAAGGGGAAGGAAGAGATGCTGGAGCAGCAGGCAGATGCCTTGGCCCAGGCAGCAGGTCTGGTGAATGCTGGGCGCATCGGGGAGCTCCAGGGCCACTACCTGTTGGTCCAACCCACTGCACACAGGCAGGACCAGCAAGTGGAGACCCTCCGGCAGCAGGCAGAGGCTGTATTAGCCAGGCACGAAGCTGTGCGCTGGCATTCAGAGCAGAGGCTGCTAAAGCGGACCAAGCGCAGCGTCCACTTCAATGACCCCAAGTACCCACAGCAGTGGCATCTGGTGAGTCAATGCTGTAGTTCCCAGTTTCACATGGACGGTCCTGGGTGTCCAGTCCTTTCGTGAATGTCACATTGTGCTTCTCTTCAGGGTCCCCATCCTTTGCCTGAAGACATTTCTGTGGTGTTTTCTCCATGGGCTCCCCTTCCCTGCTTCTAGAAGGCCAGTGTACTGCAGTGGGTGGGGTACAGTGCTGGGGTCAGGCTGCCTGGGCTGGAATCCCAGCTCTGCCACTTACTAGCTTGAGCCTTTAGGCAAGCTGCTTCACTGCTCTGTTTCCCAGTAAGTAAGATTGTAATAGTACCTGGCCTGTAGAATTATACTTAGGATAAGTGGATTGAGTCATAGATGTGAAGCACTTAGAATAGGGCCTGGCATTTTGTAAACACTTTGTGATAACTGCTAGACAGTTAATATAATGTATTATATTTCCATGTTAATGTAGTATGTATTGCACATAATAATTGGGGTGTCTAACCCTTAACACTAGCCACCATTTCACCCTTTATCCCCCTGAATGATGCCAACCCTTCCTGGACACTGAGGTTGTGACAAAGTTGTCTCTTGTCCCTCCTCTACCATATCCTCACCTAGACCTGCAGGTCCACAACTCCTCTGCCTCTTTGACAGTGGCCCGGAGGGAAAGGGGACAGCTAGCAACAGCCATGTGTCTCAGTGGACTGTGCTGTGCCACTGGACTCCCAAGGCTTTGAGGGAAATTCCTGGCCCTGTCTTTTCTATAGAATAACCGGCGGAGCCCTGGCAGGGACATCAACGTGACAGGTGTATGGGAGCGCAATGTAACTGGCCAAGGGGTGACGGTGGTGGTAGTGGATGACGGAGTGGAATACACCATCCAGGACATCGCACCCAACTACGTGAGTGGCTCCGGAACACCCCTCCTACCTCCACATCTCCCTCCTGCTGGTCATTGGGCCAAACCAAAGAGTCTAGGGGTGGGACTGGTGTTCCTGCCTATTTAGGCCCAGGGCATGGCCTCCACCTTGGCCAGGGAGAGGATGCCAGGTGTACATCCTGGTTCCTGTCGCCACTCCCTGCCCTGGATAGTAAGGAGTGGCTCCCGTATGCAGTGCCCCTCTCCAGCACTTTCTAGTACCTTCCGTTCCCCCTCAAGCCCGTTCCCCCTCAAGCCTGCCCGTGAGGTGACCCTCGATCTCTTTGATCCCAGTCTCCATTTCTATAACTGACCAGAGGGATTTGCTGTGAGCTGTTTCACCGCTCGCCTTTGTGCTTATATCTTGTAGCCAGTGCAGAGAGATGGACCCACTTCCTCTCTCTCTCAGCTCCCAGGCCTGACCCCTGATAGTCAGTAAGTGACCTCATTTCCCCCACCACCCCACCAATGTTTCAGAGCCCTGAGGGCAGCTATGACCTCAACTCTAACGACCCGGACCCCATGCCCCACCCGGATGTGGAGAATGGCAACCACCACGGCACCCGCTGTGCGGGAGAGATCGCCGCTGTGCCCAACAACAGCTTCTGTGCAGTGGGCGTGGCCTATGGGAGCCGCATAGCAGGTACCTCCCTGCGATGACCCACCCCGTCCCCCCAACACTGCAGTGTGCCGTGGGCACGCTTGGGTTTGGCATCTGTAGGACAAGTCACTTCACTGACTTGTTTTCAGTGCAACAGCATTTCAAAGATATTTTCAGCAGCAACTCCCACTGCAGGAAGCAGGTAGAAGCCGAGGGAGGATGGGGCCTCCCGCGCTACCCGCGCAGACCTCTTCCCTTCTCCTCTCATAGTTAGCCCGGCCCACCGGTTGCCCACCCCAATTGTAGTGATAACTCTGCTCAGGTTTCTGTGTTGTGCTTTCTTTTTTTTTTTTTTTTTTTTTTTAAGGAAAAATGTAGGCAGAAAGGAAGTTGAGCAGAGGCAGGCAGAAGAAAAAAGGAGGAAGAAACATTTTTTAACTTATTTTATTTTGGTCTCAAACCCGGGTCCTTGAGCTTTACAGAATCCACCTCCAGCCACTCAGCCACCTGAGCCACAAGGATATGTCTTATACTTGTATCTTCACTATTTACCAAGTGCCTTTTCCTCCGTCATGACCCGCATGTCAGCAGGCTGCTCTCCCGCTCCCAGGCCTTTCCATGGTCGTGGTCTGCTCCCCATTGTCTCAGGAGAGCTGTTCTGGGGCTCCTTGCCTCTCAGTCTTTGTTCATTGATGCAGAAGAGAATGGAAGGGCAGCTCCCCCTCTCCCCCACCTCCCCTAGGATTTCGCGTAAATTCTTGGAAGCACACTGAATATATTGACTGTATACCTCTTGCAGTCCAGCAGAGGGCAGCAGCTCTCCCTGCAAATGGGGCAGCAGAGGGAGCCGGAAACCTCACGGCCCAAGTCCCTTCTGAAAGCCCCCTTCATCTCTAGGTGGTCGCCCGGGTGTGAACCACTCCATTGTAGAGGGTGAAGTTAGGCATCTCTGTGACTAGTGATGTAACAAGTTCACTTATTGAGAGCCTATACGCCATGCACCACACTGGCTGGTCTACGCGATTAAGAATAAGAAGGGAACCTCCGCTACCTGCATTCTGGCTTCTTCCCACAGATCCCATGTACCTTAAAGTCCAAGGTTCAGAGTTATGTTAAAAGGTGTTTCTGCACAGGTACATATGCATTGTTTAAAAATTCCAAAGGTACAAGAGAGCTTAGAGGGAAAAGTAAGTCCCCACAGGTGGCTCCCCACTACCCCTCCCGCATCTAGGGGACCAGCATTATTGAGCGGGTGTGGCCCTCATTGCCTAGGTATCCGTGTCCTGGATGGACCTCTCACAGACAGCATGGAGGCTGTGGCGTTCAACAAGCACTATCAGATCAATGACATCTACAGTTGCAGGTGAGCAGACCCAGGAACTGGTGAAAGGGCGAGGGACCCGGCACCTGGAACGAACTCCGAGAAAAGAACAGCTCAATGGGCTGGTTCAGACAGATCCAGCAGGGCCCTGCCTCCTCAGGAGATCAGCTGATAAGTCCACTGCCCTCGTTTCTCCAGGTCCCTGGCCACTGAGTTCTCAGACTTAAGCTCCTTGTTACCCCAGTAATCAGGTTTCCACAAGGGGAGTGCTCCAGTCTGCCTCACGTTTATTTAATAAACTCTGGGAGAAGGCGGACGATCCTCCTGGCGATAGCCAAGCTGAATGCCAGCACCCATACACTCTGCCCAGCATACATAAATGCACCCACAGCTTCAGGTTATGGTTCTGGGAGCATGGCGGGGGAGGAGGAAAGCAAGGCTGAGCTGCTCATGGCATTGACAGTACCTGTTCTTGGCCCACACAGCACCTCCTGTAGGTCCATGACATCATCTACAGTGCACAGTTCCTCTCAGAGAAAGACTAGAGACTCAAGAACTTACACAGTTCGAATCTCCTTTTGTGGGTGTTCCGCCATCAGCCTAGCAGCCAATCCGCATATCAGGAGAGGACAGCCCCCTGTCCCTCTAAGCACTGTGCTGTCTCCTGCCGTCTGAGAAAGGGTTTTAGGGACAGGTTAAACACATTCTTCTGTTTCCCACTTTGGAGCGAGAGCTGGACCTCTGAACCCTGCCTGTCCTTTAATCGTGGGAGTCCTGAGCTGGACCCCTGGGGAGGAAAGGAAGAGCCCAGGCAGCAGGGCGGCCAGCTGGGCCGGGGAAGCCTGGTGAACAGCCACATGCTGTTCTGGCTCTTCCCTCGGGGTATCTCTCAACAGCTGGGGACCAGACGATGATGGGAAGACAGTTGATGGCCCCCACCAGCTGGGGAAGGTGAGCATGAACAATGTGCAGACTGGAGGAGACCAGACTCCATTCAGTTCCTAGAACTAATCAAGCTGCTTCCTCTCTGCCCACCCGCATTCCTGGTTCCACACCCAGCCCTGCCACCTCCTTTCAGGACAAGGGGCTCATGTTCTTAGAGAGAAATGAACCAGGCTTTGAGATAGCTTCCCTTTGATTTTGTGCCCCACCCCCAAATCTGGTAAGCAGAGTCCCTCCTTCAGACAGTTGTTCACCCCTGTGACATCTTTACATCTCCCCCACACCCAGGGTCCTCTGAGGCTTTTCCCCTTTTCATTCAAAAAGGGGAGGAGAGGGCCACTGGTGAGGAAAGCAGAGATCGTTCTATGAATTCTTCAGCTAATCCCCGGGTGCTTTTGCTCCTCAGGCTGCCTTACAACATGGGGTGATCGCTGGCCGCCAAGGCTTTGGAAGCATCTTTGTGGTAGCCAGTGGCAATGGGGGCCAGCACAATGACAACTGCAACTATGATGGCTATGCCAACTCCATCTACACCATCACCATAGGTAACAGCCTGATCGCACCTGTGTGTGTGTGTGTGTGTGTGTGTAACTCTGGTGAGGAGCTTATGGTCTTGGCGTGTATGAGTGTGTGTGACTGGTGAGGGGATTGTGTACTTGCTGTTCCTCAGCTTCCATGTGTCTCTAAATGTGTGAGCACCATCTTCTCTCTGGGCTCGGCAGTCCGAGTGCCCCACCCTGTTCTCCACGGGTCTCGGGACTGGCTGGATGTCAGCATAACTTGCCAGCACTCTGACCCCATTGTGCAGCGATAGCCATGCCCACCTCAACTGCTTAGGCCTGGCCTCTCTTCCCCTGGGCCACTTGCCTCCTGCACAAAGCCTTTCTGACCCCCAGGAGCCTAAATTGAAGGCTTTTCACCTGTGCTTCCTATCAGAGCATTTGCCAGCTCCGTTGTATTTATTGACTTACCCATTTCCTCCCTGACTTGGTATTAGGACTGTGACCTTTTCCAGTGTGTGACTCAGGGCAGATAGTGAATGTTGAGGAACATGAATATGTGAATGGATGAGTAGGTATGGAGGAGAAGCCCCCAGTTTTACCGTGGAGCCTATTGAAGAATAGACTGAGGACGCAGAACACCTGCTGCCGCTGCCACATGAGGTTACCTGATCGAGGGAGGAGGTGGCTCTCTGAGGACTTGGAGCCACATGGGTCATGTTTAAACCCAGTACCTCCTGGACAATAACTCAAAGACAGTGCTAAAGTGGGCCCCTTATCCTGCCTCTTTCCTGCTCTATCCACAGGTGCCGTGGACGAGGAGGGACGGATGCCTTTTTATGCGGAGGAGTGCGCCTCCATGCTGGCAGTCACCTTCAGTGGTGGAGACAAGATGCTCCGCAGCATTGTGAGTGCCCCCGGGGCCCCAGCCCTGCCCCTGTCCCTCAGTCCTTCACTCCTGACTCTTTGTCCTGGCCCTCAGACCTCCTCCCTAGCAGATGCGTGCCCTTTAAGGTCTGCCTCTGTTGGAAGCACAGGCTGAAGGCTCCAAATAAATCATGTTGATGGTTTTTGTCTTGAAATTTTTAACATACAGAGAAGTTGTGTGTGTGTGCATGTGTGTGCCTGTTGTTGTAGGAACAACTGTCACATTGATTAAACAACTTCTTTGAAATATTTTCCTGTGGTAGCATTTAGACTTAACGCTAATTTTTGTGGGCTTAAGAAGTCGTCATTCCATTGCTCTTCCTCCCTTCTGTAGCTAGTCTGAGTTCCAATCATGTTCATCCTCGGTAAAGCTAGCAGTTGTCTCTGGGATGCGTGAGAAAGGAGGTCAAAGGAATGCCTGTTGGCCTGGAGGCAGCTCTTTCCTTGGTGCTAGAATGGGAGCCATAGCAAATAAGGGACAGAGCAAGAATTTGGTGCCTAGTGCCTCCAGCTGCCGGCTTAGCTCCACGCTAAGCAGGTTCCAGCATGGAATGATGACCTCTGCACCATTATCCCAACCTCCCTGCCTGTTCCTGCTGCTCACAATGGAGTAGTAGGTAGATGGGGGCTCCAGGCAGGAGCTGGGCTGGAGCAGGAGGTGTCAGATTTCTCTGTGGCTGGGTTGGAAGGTCTCTGGAGTCTGGGAATTAAACTGCTTTTTCTTCCTGTTGGGTCAAATTCGTTTTCCAAAACTGGAATTTTGTTTTGCCAGTAAATGACTTCTGGTCAACACAATGTTCCAAGACTTCGTGCCAGTTGGCCCCTCCCCCTCCCTGGTCCCCTGGGGAGAAGAAAAAAGGGAGTAGACTCAAGAAAAAGGGCAAGAGAGGCTTTGCTCAGCAAGCTGGAGTCTACAGTGCAGAGGACAAACCTCTAGACCAGGCTGGGTGAGGAGAAGGAGCAGGAATGCACTCTGCTCTTCACACTCTGGCAGAACTCTGGGGAATCTGTGCACCCCGACCTAGCCGGACCAGGAAGGCCCATTGGCACAGCTGTGAAGATCGCTCAGTGCAGAGCCTGGCTTGTCTCCTCCTAACTCAGCTCCACTCCCTCCCCCACCCCCACCTTCTGTCTGATCCATAATTTGGCTAGAAATAAAGAGTTTGTTTAGCCCAGTTCCCATCTTTGGGATGTCCCTGCCTTGGAAAACTCCTATAGCCAGTTTCTGTCCGATGACCAGGTGGCTCGGTGGAGGGCAGAGCATGGAGGCATGCCCAGACTTTCCCCAGGTTGGCTGGGGTGCCGGCCACCGCAGGTGAGCTCACTGGCCTTACAGTGGTACCCTAGACTGTCACCAGGAGGCTGTTTCCTTAACAGGAAAAAACCAATCTGCTCCCTGGCACAGACCTAGCTCCCCTCTCATTGAGACAACATCTTGGCGAGTTTCCCCTTTCTCTGGAGCGCAGGATGTCCAAACGAAAGTCATGGCTTCTGGCGCTGGCAGCTGGGAAGGTGTCCAGTGCCATGGAGGAAGGGCAGCTCTTGGCAGAAGTTGACACAGTTGGAGAAAGAAATCCTCTGGTCTCTGCATTGGCGCTGTATGCTAACAGCCAAGTGTCAGCTAGAAGCGTTTTAGATAGGGCCCTCAGCCGTCCCTTGGTGGCCCAGGAAAGACCTGAAGCAGAACAGGCCATCCCGGCCAGCAAGCCATCCTCGTCCCACCTGATCACCTCCCACCTCAGAATCACAGGTACTGGGACAGCCCAGAGCAATTGCCACAGGCCTGGACGGGCAGACAGTGTCAACACTTAGTGTGGGTGGGTAAGGAGTCCTCCCCCTTCTGGGAAACACACTCCCTTTGTTCACACTGACATCACCCAGCCCCTGCCGCTGAGCAGCCACACTGGATTTCCTTGAATGGTGTCGTCACTGTTGTCCCAGCAACAGCCACTTCCTCCCTCTAGGTAGTCGTGGGGTTGCAGGCCTAGAATGAGGCCTTTGGTGGAAGATTCGGGAAAAGTTGTCAGAGGAGCAGGAAGGAGACTGGCCTCTGCCCCTAAGGCCTTTCCCATGTCCACATCTCCCTACCCCAGCAGACCCTTATAAGTATCCTTATTATCCTTTTTTCAAGTCTCCAGTGATGTTCTTGTGAGGTCTAGAAGGAGTCAGATTCTCCTCTACCTGACTGCTCGTGGTCATTCAGCTCACAGGAAGGGCCACCTGAGAGCTGGTCTGCATGCACCTGGTCTAATCCTGCCTGCTTCTACCATTTCACTGCTCAGGTGACCACTGACTGGGACCTCCAGAAGGGCACAGGCTGCACAGAGGGCCACACGGGGACCTCCGCCGCCGCCCCCCTGGCAGCCGGCATGATAGCCCTCATGCTGCAGGTGCGGCCCTGTCTCACGTGGCGTGACGTTCAGCACATCATTGTCTTCACGGCCACCCAGGTGAGAGCCTAGCAGGGGACACAGACCTGGTCCAGCTTATCTTGGAGTTAGGCTCCAGAGGATTTTCAGGTCTCAGGAGGCTTCAGATTCTAAGATTTAGATGCTAAATCCCTTTCGGAGTTGTGCGGGACCCCGTCACAGACCTCAACTCCCTTATCTCTGTTCTGCTGATGCCGTTATACCTGCCTGACTCTGGAGTCTGGGGCTCTGGCTCCCTCTCTAGAAGCAGGCCATTCTAGCTGTGACATCACGGGGTGTTGACCTTTTGTCCCAGCTGTCCTTGGGGCGTCCACTCCTAGTACCCGCGGAGTCTGGATTGTGTCAGCCAGCGGGCAAGCAGGGAAGCCCCTTAGGTTGCTGAGCTCATGTTAGAAGTCAGGCTAAGCAGGCCCTCTGTTTTTAAAGTATGAGGACCGCCGTGCAGACTGGGTGGTCAATGAAGCTGGCTTCAGCCACAGCCACCAGCATGGTTTCGGCCTGCTCAATGCATGGAGACTTGTCAACGCAGCCAAGGTGAGCAACTAAGGCCCTGAGTGGAGTGATCGAGGGGGGCCAAACGCTGAGACCTTTCCCTGGACATGGTAGGTTCTTAACAATGTTTCTTCATTTCATATATTTGGCCATTTTTATGCTTATTCCGGCTGATACCTGTTTTACAAATGAAGGCGCTGGCTCAACGCTGTAATTGCAGTTTCCAGACTATATATAGAGGAAGAGGACCTGAGTAAAACCTGAAACTTGGTTCTTTCACCCTGGACATAGCCTTCTCCTCTGGGTCTGGGATTTGGTCCCATGGAGCATTCTGGGGCGTCAGCAGGACGTTATAAGGAGCCAGTCCCTACAGACTGTATTGGTGAGAGTGTGGGATTCATCTTGTATGTTTCCTCACCCCACCCCCTTTCCTCGAATAGATCTGGACATCTGTCCCTTACTTGGCTTCCTGCGTCAGCCCTGTGTTAAAAGAGAACAAGGCTATCCCACTGTCCCCCCGCTCACTGGAAGTCCTGTGGAATGGTAAGTAGTCAGCAGAAAGGGGGTTAATCTTGGGCCTGAGGTTCAGGCCGGTGGTGGAGAAGTTAAACTCATCCTCACCGCTGGGTTCTACCCCCTTCCTTTAGTTGCTGAGCTCCAGCCAAACCTGTGGAGTTTTCTTTGACCATTTTAGGACATGTTGCTGCTTCTGAGTTGGCTGGCCCCCTGGCTGCTTAAACAAGACCTTTCTCCTGACTTCCTAGTAGTGGAAAAGTAGCCACCGAGCAACTGATTAGAAAGGCCAGTGGGAGGAGTAAGATTGAGACTGGGGGAGACTCAGCAGAGGTTGAAAGAAGTTCCTTTGACTCCCATGCTAAGAACTTGCCAGACAGTTCCCTTCAGCCTGTGACCTTTGGATGAAGTAAAGGGATGGGAATGTCTTCCTTTGATCCTCCCCTTATCTAATGCAGTCAGATGGGTGGTTGTAGAGGGGTTGTAGAGGGCTCTCCGGACTGTGGTTGACCATCCTCTTCCCTGGGGCCACCGTGGTTGTCTGAGGTCTGTAAGACAGAGGCGTGGTTTCACGCTGAGTGCTGAAGTTGAACCCCTTCCAGAGAAGAGGGCGGTTGGCTGGGACACCAGGCCAGAGGCTGCTGCAGATTGCACAGCTTCCGCTTGAGAGTTCTCCCTGCCACCAGCTCCTTGGGGGATTTTTTTTTCCCCTTGGGGAACTTGGATAAGCAGAATTATTTCCTATTTTGTGAAGATTGAAGCATGTCAAACTTTGTGCCCAAACGAGAGCTCCATCCTCACTTTCCCAGCCCCTGGGACGGGACCAAGCTATCGCAAGGACAGGATGAGGAATGACAAAGAAGGGTGCTGGAGGTTCCCGCTGCCTGCCCCACCCGCACTTGCCCGCTTTCCCTCTCTGAGGAAGAAAATCCATGGGCCCAGTTCACGGCACTCTCCGTAAAAGGAATGCAATCTCCGAAGGGGCACAGAGCCTCAGCCAAGGCCAAGAAGTGCATTCCCAGGAATGCAGTGTAGTCAGACCCCTGGGCCTCACCCTTGAGTGCCTTGGAGATGGTGTGCTTTTTAGCTTTTACCTCCGTCCAGGACTGACCCATGGTCACCCCCGTCAGATGAGGGACTGTCAGGATGAGGTCGGGGTCCTTTCCAGCCTTGTCATCTGCGTACCATTAACTGGGAAATGTTCCAGCACATCTGACAAATTCCCTAGGTATGGAGGCACCTGGCAACCGCTTGACTGTCTCTCGGCAGCAAGAGAAAGAAGGACACATGTCCTTCTGGGTGGAGGATGCTGAGAGGTAGGATGGGGAGAGAAGGATGGAGAGAAGGAGCAACAGAACCTTTATCGGCTCAGTGGCGGCAGGCAGGACCTTGGTGATGTCTGAGGTCAGGAGTGGTGTTGTGACAGCTCTTGCCCCTGAGCAGAGAGGGGATGAACCTGCGAATGTGCCTGATACCGGGCTGAGCAGCGCGTCCACGCAGCTAGGGGAGGGGAAGCCTCTTCCCCTGCAGTCCACTTACAGGTTTTTCGCCAAAGCCTGGGCAATTACGTGTCTGAGTGAAGCTCTTGTAAGGGGTAGAGGGAATTGAACATCCCTGAGAGAGAAAAGAGGAGCAGTACCACTAAGACTGGAGCAGAGGTGCCCAGCAGAACTTTTTACAATGATGGAAACATTCTCCGTGCTGCTCAATTCAGCAGCCATAGGCTACGAAACTCTTAAAGTGCAGCTACTGTCACTGAAATGAAATTTTATTTTATTATAGCGAATGTAAATAGCAAACATGGCTAGTGGCTATCATCTTGGGCAGTGCAGACCCAGACAAGATGAATTTATTTCTCCCCATTGGCAGAACATGATGGAAAAGGGACAAGGGCCTTTTAAATCTGACTCTGGTTCTTTAATCTCTACCAGAGGATAGGTGGGAGAGTGAGGCTTGACAGGAGTGTCGAAAACACGAGAGTCTGGTATTTACAGAAGATTCCAGAACAGCTCTTGCACTTATCCTTTTATCCTTATTTGCCATCTGAATGTCCTGGCTAATCCTCTCCCCGTGAATCCTGTTCCTCCTCTGTACATCCCTCTGCACTGAGTAAGCCTTCTGCTATGACACCCTTAGTCCACCCAGCAGGGAACAAGTCCCCCCCATGCCCTTTGTAATGAACCGACTAAAGCAATTGCTTGCTCTTCGCACACACTCTCTATCCAGAAGTCTTACTCACAGGGCCCCTCTCCCTGCCAGACTGAGCACTGGTCACAGTTCATCGGCCTTCGTGGCAACCTCTCTCCAAGTCTGGCCTCTGGGACCTTGGACTCGGTAGTCCTTTTCTGACTTCTCCACCCCACGCTAGTTTTCTTTATCTGCTCTTCTCTCTACTCTCAAACAAGAGCATTTACAGGACTCTTCCCAGCTTCCTGTCCTTTGCTCCCTCCGCTGTGTGGCTGTGTCCTTGGCTCAGCCCCCTCTCCGCAGTGGTTCCTTCATCGCAAGCTCTTCCCCTGCTCCCTTACCAGTGAGAGTGGTCAGGATGCTCACACTTCTGCAAGATTATGGACAAATACAGCCCTGAGATTGTCTGGACAGAAGATAAGAGTTGAAAAGGGCCCCAGTGTACCAGAGGCAAAATAGCACCAAGGCGATTATCAACCAACACTCAGTTGCTTTTTCTGTGCCCAGCACTGAGCACCACTCAGTTGATGTGCTACCTCATTTAACTGTAGCGATGCGTCTCCTGTGCATAGCCACCTAAGTCTATTCATCTAGAGAGAAAATGTCTGTAGCCTGTGCTGACACACAGGCAAACCCAAGCAAGCACTGTGTGGCTCCAGTGGATTCTGCTGTGCTGTCATGTCTGCATCCTCATCCACTCCCCGGTGAGACGCTGATGCTCCTCCAACTACACCAGGAGCATTCCCGTCATCTTCTTTTCCCACATCGCTGTGCGCTGTGGGATATTCTACCAATGTACTACTTTTCATATATACTGAATTTTACATTCGATTTTCGCTTGTCAGAAGGCAGCTCGCTGTCCTAATTTCGCCCGTTTCTGTCAGTGCCATTACCATTCCTAGAACCCAAGCTTGAAACTCTGGAGCTTTCAATCCCTCCATATCCCTTGCATCTTCCCAGACTTCCCCTTTCCTTTCCCTTGCAATTTAGTCTCTCAGTTATTTCTCTGAACTGTCTCTTGATTGATTCCCTCTTTCCTTCTACAAAGATGTGACACCTCCCTCTTCTCAGGCACTATTAAGTTCTAGGGACTCCGAGATAGGCACAACTCCTGCCCTCAAAGAGTGTACCCCTGGTAGGAAGGGCAGTCCCGTCTGGAGGTGGGATACGGTGTCATTACCTCTATGATCCAGATGACACAGGGCGGAAGAGAGGTGCCCGCCACAGGGAAGACAGGAGGGGTCTTAAAGAGACTCTAGCTGACCTGACTTCTACCCGATAAGCAGTCAGGAGAAGAGGTGAGGGAAGGGACACTGTGCAAGGCGATGCTGTCTCCCAGGAACTGCAGCCGTGCAGTCTGGCTGCAGCGTGGGCGTGAGGGGCAGGCAGCAGGCCAGACAGAACCACATGTGCCTTGTCAGGAGACTGGGCTTTATCTTAAAGTCTGTGCAGAGCAGAGACATACTGAAATCTGCTGGTAAAATGATGCGATGCCTTGGGGATTTCATCAAAGGAAACCGAGAACGGCAAGAAATGGGAACAACGATGTGCTGTACTTGAGGTGTCTGTGCAACATGTAAAGGTTTTCTTAGAAAGCAGCCAAACAAATAAGTTTGAAGGCCTTGCGATAGGACGGTCACCAGGCGAAAGTGGAGGAGAGGTCTGGTGCCACAGAGTCTTGGGCATTTTCTAGAAGAGGACAAGTGGGCTAGAACTTAAGGGTATCCCCGGGTTTGACCTTGAGAAGAATTGTTTCAGTATATTCAGAGGGGCAAAACTGATGGCACATGCTTATTATTTAGAAACATGATAGTGGATCCAGAAGAAAACAACTGAAAGCAATAAAAAGTGCTTTCAGGAAATAGATCACAGAGGCGGTGAGGAACAGGGGAGGGAATTGCTTGGATGGTATCAGCTGTCTCAAACCAACATGTTTTTTTAAAGAAAGATATAGGCAGGAATGAAGGCGAGTAGTAGGCCGGCAGGAAGAGAGTAGAGGAAGAAGCGTTTTACTGATTTTTGTTTAATTGTTCACAACTCCCACCCCACACCCACCCTGCCCCAGCCCAGAACTCGAACCCGGGGGTATGTGGCCTGCACTCCTTTGGAGGCAATTGACCTAACTGCTACTCTACTAGGGTGCACCGAACCAACTTATTTTTTTAAGCTATGCACAGGATACTGTTTGTGTAGGGAATAAAAAGTAATAAGGATGAATCGGAGAGAAAGTGTAGAACGCATACAGAGAAAAGTTCACAGTA
Organism: Solenodon paradoxus; assembly: GCA_004363575.1. Classification (NCBI taxonomy): domain Eukaryota; kingdom Metazoa; phylum Chordata; class Mammalia; order Eulipotyphla; family Solenodontidae; genus Solenodon; species Solenodon paradoxus. The sequence continues at coordinate 72,071 of RJWH01003959.1, forward strand.
CAGAAAAAGAAATAATGTCTAATACTTATGTAATCTTCACATTAGCAGGGTGCTGTTACAGATCAGGAAATGACTCCAGTTCTCATATCTAGTAAGTAGATGAACTGGGATTTGAACTCAGGCTGACTGGCTCCAGGGCCTCTGCAGGGACACTGGTCAGCAGAGGAAAGTGAAGGATTGAGCAAGGGTTTATTTGGTTTTGCTTTTCATTTGTAGTGGAAAGGAAGATCCAGGCAAGATGGATAATTGGGCTGCTGAAATGCTGGACTTTTGCCAGATAGTTACTGTGAAAGGAAAAGAAAGCAAAAAGCTTGAGAGTAAACAGGAGACGAGAAGGGCTGTGGGATCTTAGCCAGGAAGGTAGGAGGAGCTGATGTGTTGCAAGAAGATGGAGTCAGGAAAGGAGTGGGAACCTGACCAGACAGGGGTGTTTTTCAGCAAAGGTGGGACACTGGCTTTGCAGAGCTAGCAGATGGGCTTAAAATGCATACATGGTACACACAGAGAGGGTCTGGATCAACACCTACCAGGGAGCTTTCTTGCTTTCAGTTTTACTCAACTACATTTCGAATTTGGGTTGCTTATATAATAAAACAGTGAAAGTTGCTAGACCATTCAGAAGTGAAGCGCTCCCAGATAGCCACAGGGTCCAGGGTCTAGTCATAGAAACGAGTGCTGTCAGGGGTTGGAGAAAGGTCTGCGGAGCCCAGGAGGTAAAGGACAGTGCACCACACCACCAGCAGTCCGGCGCGCACTGGTCGCATAGTGACTGATGGTGGGGCGGGGGGGTGGGGGGGTGGGCGCTCTTCTAGAATGTGAGTGAGAGGGGGACTGAGCAGGAGGCTAACAGAGACCAGGAGGGACAAGAAGCTGTATCAGACAGGCTTGAGCCTCTCCTCTGTCATCCTTCCTCATACAGTGCCGCTTTCCCAGAGTCAGGCAGTAAGGAGCCTCTTAGCTGCAGTGGCCTCAGCCACCTACTCCTTCCCACTCTGTTTATCCACCCCACGGCTGTGAAAAGCCACCTTCCTCCAGCGCGCTTTTAAATCTCCGTCCTTGCTCAGTAATCTGTAATAACTGCCAGTCGCTCGTCGAAAATAAATGTTTTAGAACTTTTCCTTCTGTAGGCCTGCTCTCAGCACCCGTCTGAGCGGCGGCATCAGTAAAATGCTTCTTGGAGTGAATTCATGGACGAAAAGATGCTTTAGGAAGAATTATTTCTCATTGCAGCCGAATTTCTTTCACCTCCAATTGAGTCTTCTAGTTCAGTGGTTTGAATTTTGTTCTCTTTGCTGTTTTTTAAGTTTTTATTTTGAAATAATTGTCAATTCACAAGAGCCCGCAAAGCAACGTTCAGCGAAGCCCTTCGGTGCACCCTTCTGACATCAGCTTCTCAAACGATCACTGTGCGGTGTCAGAAGAAAATAATGTGGGCACAGTTCAGAGTGTGGATCCAGATTTTACCAGTTAGACGTGCAGGGTATGTGTGCACGTGCACAGGCACGTGTGTTTTTACCACACACATAGTCCTGTGTTAGCACGAGGACTGTGATTCAGAGAGGTACCCTCCCCATGGGCCCCTCCCTTCATGTTTCCTTTTATGGCCTTACCTGGCAGCCACTCCTGTCTCCTCCACCCTGCAGCTGCTGTCGTGAATATTCCATGAATGAAATCATGCACTCAATCCTTCTGGTGGTGGCTTTTTTTCATTCAGCATATTCTCCTTGAAGTGTATTCACTTCCATTACTTTTTAAAAATTTTGCATGGCCTTCCATATGACACTTGTTTATTTCCACCTCTGCCTTTGGGCATGCCACTTTCCCTTCTAGAACACCGTTCGCTAGCCCTCTCTGTCCATTAGTATGCTTTTCCTCCTTCAGAGGGCATCTCACTGCTACCTGCCTAAACTCATTTGACTCACCTCTAGTATCTAGTATCACTTTTATAGACTTCATACCATGCTATTTTCTATTTTCTTTCTTGCAGGCAGATGGCAGAGTCATGTCCAGCTTACTTTTATATTTCCAGCGTCTAGTACAATGTCCAAAATGTAGAATGTTCTCAGTAAATTGTTCTTTGTGAATGAATGATTCAAGTTGTCCTGTTGGGTGCTTATATTACGTCTCGAATATGCATTATCATCCCACCCAGATTCTAGATTGGAAACTTCTTGAAAACGGCAGCTGCTTTCCATTAACTAGTGTGTCTAGGGCCCAGTCAGGCTGCCGTAGATGTTCGCGTGTGGCTGCATGAGTATGTGCTTCGTGTGTGAGGGGCCGAAGCGAGGGCGCCAGTGTTTACGAGCTCTCTGCCCAGCCCGACTTCCTACAGTCAGCAGGAGGGACCTGGAGATGTCGGGGCTGAAGACCCTGGAGCACGTGGCGGTGACAGTCTCCATCACTCACCCTCGGCGTGGCAGCTTGGAGCTGAAACTCTTTTGCCCCAGTGGCATGATGTCGCTTATTGGCGCCCCCCGCAGCATGGACTCGTACGTACACCTGCTTATGCCTCTCATATACTTTCCACATATTTTCTCTAACCCTTAAAGAACTACGCAGGGTAGACTGCCTCTTGCTTGAGGACACAAGTTACAGAGCTAGTATGTGCCTGAGAAAGTAAGAATAAACTGAGGTAGATGAGACTCCCAGGCCTGCACGCTCTGCATACTTGTTTTCCACTTCACTCTTGACACCAGATCTCATCCCATGAGATCACAGGACCAAGGGACAGCACTCTGGGGCCCTTTACGCCACCATACAAATGACTGTAACTCAGACAACAGCTGCTACCTTGTCATGACTGCTCCTGTAGGAAAATCATTTTCTGGCTCACGGGTCAGTTCCCTGCCCGTGCCTTCCCAGTTTCCACTCTGGTCTTTCCCCTAGGGATCCCAATGGCTTCAGTGACTGGACCTTCTCCACGGTGCGATGCTGGGGGGAGAGAGCAAAGGGGACTTACAGACTCGCCATCAGGGATGTAGGTGAGCCTGCCTGCCTCCCCGTCAGGGCCCTCTGGATCTCACAGTCCCATGTGGAATATGGAGCACACTGGGTTGCCACTGGACCAAGAGGGTAGACGCCAAGAAGTGTGCCCCTTGCCCAAACTGGGCATTGACATCTGAGATTGTTCGTTTATACTACCTCTCATATTCCTTGGAGAAGTGACTGATCCATTTTTCCTCAGGATAGCAACAAAATTTCCTTGTTGAAACCACATTTCAAGTCCTTTCACATATAACCATCCTTCGGCCAGCCCTGGTAGGCAGGTAAGGGCAGGACTAATTTTCAACATTTTTTTGGAAAAACTGAGGCCCGCCTAGAGTTTTGAAGTAACGTGCGTGAGGTTACATCATATTCAGTGAGGAAACTGGCAATTGGCCCCACTTCTCAGCTCCAGTCAGGTTAGGTATCTACTAGTCCAGTGGTTTTCAAACCTTTCTTTAATTTAGGAGGAGGTTTTTTTGCCCCCAAGCAAAATCCCAGCTGAAATCCCCAAAATATGAAAGAGATAAAGGCAAAGCTTCTCTGCCTTGGAGTGTCCTTTCAGCCTCCCCCTTCCCGTCCCTAAGGGCACCCCAAAGGCACATGTATAGAACCCAGGGGTCAGTGAGACACAGCTAGACAACTCTGGTGGCAGGCCATGTGACAGCCCCTTCGGGTGGTGGGTGGACAGGACCTCTGCTATTTACATGACCAACAGAGGACATAGCTCATGGATGGCCCCACTTTCTGTCCTAGGAGATGAGACGGTCCAGGCTGGCACCCTCCAGCAGTGGCAGCTGACTCTCTATGGCTCGGTGTGGAGTCCAGTAGACATCAGAGACAGACAAAGGTAGGGAAGGCTTCACGACATGTCAGAGCTCACAGGAGCTGGGAGAAGAGCTCCACCTCCCCCTGAACCCCAACTCCCCATGGCTGGGAGCCCATAGTGTGCCGCTCCCCTTTTCTTTCTTATTTTTTTTTACTGGGGAGCTTCTCTCCTTAGCAAGAAGGTGGGTGTGGGTGCAGGCAGTGGGGAGAGGAATCAGGTTCAGGAAGATGTGCTCGGCTCTTCTCCACAGGCTACTAGAAAGTGCCATGAGTGGAAAGTATCTGCATGATGGCTTCACCCTGCCCTGCCCTCCTGGGCTAGAAATTCCTGAGGAAGATGGTTACGCCATCACCCCGAACACCCTCAAGGTACTGGGCTGACACTTGAGCTCAGGACAGGTGGGGATGTCCTTGTGGGAAGGTGGGTGGGAAGACTCTAATAACTAACTCTTGGGGGGAGAAGGGAATGATCTGGGTGGGAGAAGCAGTCCCTAGAACTGCCTCATGGCCACTCTGAGCTCACTGCTCCGAGCTGAGAAAAGCCACAGGCTTTCGGGAACTGGCCCTAACCAGGAGATTGACGTCCCAGACCCTGGTGCTGATAGGCTGTTTCACCGTCTTCTGGACCATCTACTATATGCTGGAGGTCTACCTGAGCCAGCGGAATGCCACCTCGCAGCTGGTGTGTAGGCGTGGCCCCTGCCACTGGCCCCCACGAAGCCAGAAAGCTAGGGAGGAGGGCACGGAACTCGAATCAGCGCCGCTTTGCAACAGCAAGGACCCAGATGGAGTGGAGACAGAGAGCCAGGACCCCACCCACACCTCTGGTCTCCTTGCTCCCGACCTGCTGGATCAAGGGGACTGGAGCCGGTCCCAGAACAGGAGTGCCCTGGACTGCCCTCGCCAGCACCTGTGCCCAGACCTGCTGCAGGGCAAGGAGGAGCAGATTTGCTGACCGAGGCCCCCAGAGACCCACTGTGAGACAGGCCTTCTTTCCAAAGGTCGGGGAGCTCAGAGAGCCGCTCAGAACTCCGGGAGCTGGCAGTCCGCGCCAGCAGTCCTGGTGCTTCATTCTGGCATCCAGAGCCTAACAAGCCCCCTGTGACCACACTCAGGGAAGGTGAGGGCCCCTGCAGCTCAAGTGGAAGAGTGAGGGTGCCAGAGAACAGAGTTTAACAGCCGCAGGGTCCTCCTCCAACCGCAGCAGCTTGTGGTGGGAAGATCTTGGATAAAGGATTGGCCCCATTAGGACTCATTTTCCTGTCTGCCAGGAAAACCAGTGGTATGGGCCATACGGCCCCTCACCATGCATGGCCAGAAGTGCATCTCAGCAAAAACATCCCTGGGTCACTGGGAAGAGGGCTTAGGGGTGGAGGCTTGGAAGAGCCCCTGGAGATGCTGTCCTTTTAGTGACCCAGAGCTCAGAGATAGCAGACTTCCCCCTCTCCCTCACCTACCTGCCTACACCTTGATCTTGGACATACTGTACGGTCATCAGCCCTCTGCCTGGCACTCTTGTCCTGAGAGCAGCTGCCTCCATTATCCCCAATCAGAAACCAACCTTGACACTCCTGCTCCTTCACTGTCATCCCTACTTCCATCCTGAAGCATCAGCATGATGCTCCCAGCCAAGGGGATGGGCCCAGTGGCGCAGGACCTGTGCTGCTCCATTACAGAAGTCTGTGGCAGGACTGCGACAGGTACCACCACTGCCACCCCAGCCCGGGGACCACCCTGTCTTCCTCTGCAGAGAGCTCAGGGAAATGGCCTCAGCTGCTGGCTCCAGCAGTGCCTGACAGGCCTCGACCCCTCCCCTCGCGGCCTCCCCTCTGCTGAGCTACCTGATTGATTTGTATTGTTTTTTAATGCTTAAGATTTGGGTTTTTCCTTTCAGAGCAATATTTTGTTGAATTTTTTTCTGCACAGCTTTTCCAAAATAAAAACCTTCCAGATAATTCCGTCCCTCCCCACCTCCTTTACTCTGCCTTCCAAAATGAATGCAAGTCACCAACTTCTTCCTCCTTCCCTTCAGCCCCTCTTCCACTGCCTACTCCTCTGGGAGGTCTGACCCCCCTGGAATGTGAGGTTCCCTCAGAGGATGGCAGGCAGCCAGGATCCCAGCCAGGATCCCACAGAAACCAGAGATGCAGCCCGTTGGCTGGAATCACAACAGAAGTGACCAGAACAAACCACTCTGCCAGCCAGACCTGAGAAAAGGTTGATGTATATATTTTTTTTTTCTTTTTGAATTTCAGCCCTCAAAACATTCCAGCAAAAAAAATGGGAGCAAGTTTGGCTGGGTCTCCTTCAATGGGCATTTGCTTCCAAGAACAGTGGACTTAGTCCCACCCAGGTGACCCCTAGCCCAGGTTCCCCTGCTCAGCCCAGGAGAGGGAGAGACTAGAGGCAGGGGAGCGGGGCAGGGGCAGGGAGTGGTGCTTTGGGGAAGAAGTTGGGCTGAGGCTGAGGGGTGGGGGAGAGCTGCCCAAGTGCCATCACCTTTGCTTGGTGATGGAGCCTCGAAGCTTGGCCAGGGCTGGAGGAACTACATAGGTGTGGGTGAGGCGGGCGAAGGGAGGGCTGCAGCCCACAAGCCGGGAGAGCAGGGCTGGCCTTCCCCTCTAACTGATGATCTGCCGAGGTCGTCCATAGCCTGTCATGCCAGCCTGGGAGGCTCCTCTGTTGCTGCCCATCTGTAGGCCAATGACATGCTTGCCCTCCTGCAGTTGGCTCTCCGTGAATTCCCTTTTATGCTCCTGGGCTTTTCTAGAAGAAGAGGAACTGGGATAAAGCCTTTCCAGGCTACACATATTCTGTTTTCTGTTTCTCCACTATCTCCTAGCCCAATCCCATTCCCTGCTCGTCTTGCTTCTCTTATCCTTAAAATCAAGCTCATCCCACTAGGGAGCCTGCTTGAGCACAGGAGTGTGGAAGGGAGACATGTCCTGGTGGCCTAGTGGATAAGGCCACTAGACATAATCCACATATATCCCATGGACCCAGGCTCAAGACCTGGGCTGGGGAATAACGAGGATGAACAACTAAGTAAAAATTTTCAAAGTTTCTTCCTCCTTTCTCCCTGCCTGCTTGCCTACTCCCTTTTATTCCTGCCTGCATCTTTCCCCCCAAAAAAAATAGTATTAGGGACCCATCTGCCCATCCTAGACTTTCACCCTTTCACCTCACTGGCTGGCTGGCTGCTTCTCCAAACCTCGTGGGTTAGCCCAGGCCACCCACCTCGTGCAGACCAAGCCTAGAGCTCAGGGAACCTAGTGGCCACGTACTTCATAAACCAGTTGGGGTCTCCACGGTAGTGCCCATCATTCTTGGTCACCGCCAGGCTGCCCAGGGCCATCAGGGTCCTCTGTACTGCTGCCATGTCTTTGCCTGTGAGAAGCAAAAGGGGAAGGGGAATGAACTTCAGACTGTGTAACAGGACTCCAGGGCAGGACTCAGAAAGATGGTCAACTCAGCAGCAAAAGTCCCAGTGTCCAAAAAGTCCTCACTAGACCTTCCGGACCGGCCTTCCCTTGCACATCTCTTTCCTGCTCTGCAGACCCTGGCCCCAACTCAGCCTCCTATCCTCCACCCTCTCCCCTCTACCTTCAAAGAGGTCAACCGTCTGGAACATGTCAGTCTTGATGACCCCATAGTCCTCGGCAGCCTTCAGGAACTGCGCCACCTGCTCCATCTGCTTGAAGACCATGGAGGGCGGGTTCTCGGGAACCTTCACCGGCTTTGAGCCTTCAGGGTACAGGCTGTTCACCAGCTTACTCAGGATCTGCCAGGGCGAGGACAAAACTTAGCACTTAGGGTGCCCGCCCAGAGACTCAGTAGGATGGCACAGCCCCAGACCCCTTCACCAGCTTACTCAGGATCTGCCAGGGCGAGGACAAAACTTAGCACTTAGGGTGCCCGCCCAGAGACTCAGTAGGATGGCACAGCCCCAGACCCCTTCCCAGGGAGTCACTCACCATGCCATTCTTCAGCCAGACCTGGAAGCCCAGGCGCCCGCGATCTGGACGCCCTACGTCAGGCCCACACTGCGCTACGATCCACTCTACCAGCCGCTCCTCCAGCTCCTCATCATACTTCTTCTCAATTTTGGACTGCACTTCGCGGCTCATGCCATAGGAGGGACCTTTGTTGGCCATGTTGGGAGACAGCTAAAGCAGCACGGGCCAAAGAAGGGAGAGGTCAGAGGATCAGAGAACAGCTGGGTCTCCCCGGTGTCAGCAGCCACCTGGCCCCATGAGTGGCACCTACCCATACTGAACTTTCCTCTAGACCGGCGCATGCCCTCAGTCCCCAGAGTCTCAGATCTCTGACAATCTAGAGCAGGGGTCAGCAAGTGTATTGTGTGAAAAGACCAGACAGTATTTTAGGCTTTGCAGCCCAGTCTTTGTAGCTCAAAGCAGCCTTAGACAATCCATCAAAAAGTGAGTGTGACTTTGATCCAATAAAATGTATTTACAAAAGCAAACCAGGCTGCATTAGCCTGTGGGCTAGTTTGACAACCCCTGGTCTAGAGCATTCTTTCCTTTCCAAGATTGGTCACAGAGGCACTGAGAGGCCTTCCAGAGGAGGCCACATTGTCTCCCAAGTAAAGCCATCAGGTAGTTTCTTGTCCAGCTAGGTGTGAGGTGCTTTTTTGGCTTTGCCTCAAGAATGGAGTTACTTGCTTTTCTCGCTCTTCTCCCCCAGCCTAGAAGCTGTAACTCCAGAACTCCTGCTCTTTGCCAGGCCAACTCAGCTCTGACGTGCAGGTGCAGAGGCTCAACTGACCCACCCTGGCCAGGTCCAGGAAGCCACCAGAGTCCAAGGGCTTGTGATCAAGAGCTGCATGTCCTCAGAGGAGCCAGATGGGAGAGCTTGCTTCTTATCACTGACTTCCCCTCCCTCACACCCCCAGTAGCTGGAATAATAGAGAAGCCAGAGGCCTCCAGAGACAGCTCAGAGCCAAGAACCCTACCTCAGCTGAGCCCCTCCCAGTCCTAATCAGCTGCAGCTGCAGGGACTGGGGTGGCACTCTCAGGGAGGCCTGAGAGAAGGAAGGTGCCAGGAGGTCCAGAGGAACCTGACCAGGCCATTGGTACCACCTAGGGGTAGTGTACCATCTGCCTAGTTTGTCTAACAAGCCCTTGGAAATGAGGCCACTCTCACCCCCTCAGCCTCAGTTATGTCAGGGGTTGTCAGAGAGCATGGTCTGTAGATGGAGGCAGTCTGAGCATTCCCTAACTCCTGCTCTGGTCTGAGCCAAGACCCCTCCCAAACCTCCACCTAGGGAGCAGAGCAGCTTCATGTCACAGGGTCCCAGGCCAGCTGCCAACTCCACTCGCTGACAACTGTTGAGTCCGAGTTCCCCATCTGTGCAGTGAGGACAGTATTACCCAGCACAGAGGGCCTAGACATTCGATGAGACACTGTGTCCTAAGTGACCTCCTGTCTCTCAACAGGCGCCTCAAAATGTCAGCCCTTTGCCCTCCAGAGCCAGCCTCCTGGCAGTGACCTGGGAGAGCCATCAGGACTAAACAATAAGTGTTCTTCCCAGGCTGGCCCCCACCCCTTTCCACAGTCATTCCCTGAAGGGACTACAGGGTTGAGAGAAGGAACTCCAGAGGGACTCATCCAAATTCCACGGTGGGGCAGCGCCCTTCTGAGACTGTCTCCTTATTTGTGAAGTGAGGGCTGGGCTACCTCTGCTCCTTCTCAGCCAAGTCCCTCCCTTCCCCACCCTGCTTTGCGACCCACTCCTACTTTCCAACCACTCAAGGACTCTGGGGCAAAGAACTGCTCCAGCCTAACAGCATCTCAAGCAGTCACACATGCTGGGCCAGACATCACTACCCTCCCTCCCCATCCGGCCCCTCGCTTCCCAGTGCTAGGCAGCAATAAGGTAGGAGCGGGGTGCCCCACATCCCAGCTCAGTCTGGGAGACTCAGAGCAGACAGCCAAGGCCAGAGCAAGTTCTCTAAGACCTCCCCAGTCCTCCCTGGAGCTGAGGGGTGAGGGAGACGGGGAGCTGGCTGTAGGCAGCCCACCTTTAAGACAGAGGCTCCTGCAGCAGAGCGGAGCCCAGGACGGCCCCACTTGACCCTGCCTGTGGCCCTGTTAGGAGCCTCCCCTCCCGAGTGGCCCCATGGGTGAGGCTGGGTAGCAGAGAAAGAGCAAAGCTCAGCTACAAAGGGGCAGGGCTATCTACCAGCAGGAACCCCCCAAAATGAGTGCAACCAGCAGTCTCCCCAGGACTCTGAATGCCCACCCCTCACACACATACACCTCCAAAGCCAAACGCAGCAAACAGGAGTGAGCATTATGTGGATCCAAGATGACAGGAAGGGTAGTGCATCTAAATTTGGGGGCCAGAGAAGAGCCCTCCTACTTGCTGTTGTCTTTGAGAACCACACTCAGGGAACCAGCCAGAGCCTTCGGGAAGGGCCTGGGGTCACAGAACAGTCCTGCCCAGTCGGTCTGAGCACATGGCCATCATTCCAAAGCGCCTCCTTCCCAGTGGAGCCCATGTGCCCCTCATCTGCCTGCAGTGGGGGCAACCATCCTTCTGACCATGGGAGGAGCTGTGTGCCCAGAAAGGTGCTACCCAGGGAAGCCTATGCTGCTTAGGCCCCGGGGACCCGCCAGTGCGACCTTGCTCTCCAGCATGAGTGGGACACACACCTCACCTCCTGGGACATCCTCCCAGATGGACAGCAGACAACACAACCTTGGGTCTAACCTGACAGCCTCTGGAGCCCAACACCCAGACCCTATGAATGTGACAGGCTGAGATAGGGCACCTCTCTGTCACCCCAGTTCTGGGTCTCTACCATCCATCCCTCTACCCTGGCGCAGTCTTCCTGGGCATTTCAGTGAGCCCAAGATCACCTAGCTTGAGCAATCCGGGACTCTAGCAGTCCCATCCGGCCCATCAAACTGGGACTACCACCCCAAAGTGGAGATGAGGCATGCTCGCTGGAGAGGGTGGGCACCCCTAGCCTGGGGACTCGAGAGAGCCCTGCCTGCGAGATGCCCAGTGCCCAGGGGAGTCCCGACTGCCTCCAGCCGGAGGACCAGTGCACTTACCAGGCTTCCTCAGCTGCACAGAGGACGGAGCTCTCCAGTCTGGATGGGACCAACGGGATGGGGCGCTGGCTGGGTGAGGGGTTTAAAGGGCTGTGAGGTGGTGATGTCAGCCTCCCCCGCTGGCTCACCGCACGGCCCCCTCCCTGCCGGAGGAAACCAGCTCTGTTCTCCACCCCCAGCGCCCCCAGTGACTCCACACAGGCTCCATATTTGGGGAAAGACACCAAGTTGGAGCAGTCTGCCCGGGGCTGCCCGAGACATTCTCCGCGTGCTTTGGGGATGCAGCGGGCGGGGGCGGGGCTGTGCTGGCGGGAAAAGCCTTTTATGGACAGGACCTTGAAAAGCTTCCCGGCTGTCTGGATTTATGGCTGCTCCTCCTTCACTAGCGCCTGCCCCTGTGTCTGAGAGGAGGGGGAACTCAAGAGGGTCTGGCCAGAGACAAAGGGGGAAGTGGCCGAGGGGAGGTACTGAAGTGTGGAGTGGACAAACCAGCCCCCTCAGTTCCGGGCCTTCAGCTCCAGCAGATGGGACCAAACTTTTCCTGAGGACTTGCTACCTGCCAGGCACTTGTTGAATGTTCTCACTTAATACTCAAGCTGCACTGTGAAAGGGGTATGACCCCCACTTCAGACGAGGGCACGGAGGCTACGCAGTAAACTGGTAGTGGCAGAGCCTGGCAGCCCCTGCCGACTGTGTGCGAACCGGACAGGCTGTCAGACCCGCCCCTGCAGGACGGCTACCAGTCGTGGGTCTTGTCATGTGCTCTGGTGGGGTGGGATCTGACGATTCAGCAGCAGCTCAGCCAACCCTGCCCGCTCCGGGGACTCTCCGGGGCCTGAGACACCAATACTGGGGGGGGGGGGCGTTCAGAGGCTGCCATATTCCTCCCCTTAGGAAGAGTTCCTCCCCTCCCTGGAAGACGGATTGGACTCACCACTCCAGGAGGAGACCCACCAATATCTTGCTTGTACCTAGTTTCAGGGGTATTGAGGAGACAGGTTAGAAAAACAAGAGACATATGGGGGACAACACTGTGGCACCCCTCCTCCCCCATTCTAGAGCAGCCTAGTTCGGAAGAACACACACACACCCCCGACCCCACCCCACCCTGGTCAAGGGCAGCTGGCCACCACAAGCAGCCTGACTCGTCTGGTGGAGGAGTGCCCCCCAGTGGCGCCTGCGGGGAAGCGCAGGGGGAGGGCAGTCCCAGACTTCTGGATGAGTCCTAAATTCAGGGTCCCACACCTAAACCTCTTTCCTCTGTCGAAAGAAATCTAAACCAAACTTTCAGTGTCCTTTCAAAGCTCCCTACTCTTGAGCTCCCACCCCCCACCTCAGCCCACAAGCTCCTAGCCACTAGCACCAGGTCAAGGGGCACCTGCAGTCTGTCACACAGGGTCACATTAGAGGTGAACGGCCTGTGGCCTGTCAGGTGGAGGCTGGGAGTCCACAAGGTGGAAACCCAAAAATGACATGGCCAAGGCTTTCTCATTACACCATCTTTTCCACACCATGGTGCGCACGGGGAGCCTCCTGAGAAAGGCCCACTGAAGTGATCTTGTAGCTCAAAGCAGAAAAGGGCGTGGGGGGCCGGGGGGTGGAATGACAACAAGGGACTCTCAGTCCCACTACGGCTGTGGAAGGGAGTGAGGTGGGTCAAATAACGGAAATGCAGGACCCCACCCCACAGTCAGCACCACACAGAAAGGGGGAACAAACGAGGGGCCCAAAACTGCGTCTGGTTTTCTTTAATTGAATGCAAACTCATTCATAGAAAACAGAGATGCAACCACAGCATGGAGACAGACATTACACAGAGTTCTGCAAAAAGGTGGACACCACCTCCTCCTCTCCCCCATCCAAGGGAGAGTTATAAAAACAAGTGGGGGAGAATAAAAGACATTCCCACCCTGAGGCTGGCCTGACCACCCCCAACCTTGGGGTCTGAAATCGACCAAGTCCGGTGAAGGGGCTCTAAAGGCCAGGGGGCCAGGGTTGGGGTTGCTCAGTGTAAACTCTAAGATGTCACAAGTATGTGTGTGTGTGACTGACAGAGAACTTGGCTAAAGATTGGACACAAACAGGAGCCAGCCCTGGGTCCCAGACTGGAGACAGAGGGAATGTCATATCCCATCTTTGAACCCCTTTCTAAGATAGGCACTGGGACTCCGGCAGCCGTAGAGGCAGGATGGGCTTGGCTCATAACACCCCCTCCTTTGCCCCTGGACATTCGTGGGCAGTGTCAATAGCACTGGAAGGCCCCCAGTGGGGCTTGGCAGGACGAGGGGCCTGGAAAGAAATAGGGATGAAAGGACTGAGTTGCTATCTTCCTCCAGTCCTGGTGCCAGCATCAGTCTGGGGACCGACGGGATGGGAAGGTGACCTCTGACTTCAGTCCCTCAGATGAAAGGCAGCTCTCACATGTGGACCGACTCACAGCTCAAGAGCCAGCCCAAACACGGATCAGGGGAGGGGGTCTGTCCAGGGCCTGTGCAGGCCTTAGCACCGAGACTGGCACCAGCTGGCCAGCCCCCAGAATCCTAACCCACCATCCTGGCTGGCCGGAGTGGGCAGTGGTGCCAACCAGACACAGCTCCAAAGAAAGTGGGGGCCTAGTGCCAGATTGGCCCTGGGGTCTAGGAAGGGCTCTGGGGCCCACGCTGAGGGGAGAGGAAGGGCAGGCTGAATGCAAATATGGCATGGGCAGGAAAACACTCCCTCCTTCCTCCTGCAGAGGGTCAAAGGAGAGTCAACGGAGGGGCACGGAGGAAGGCCCCAATACTGAGAAGAAAGCAGCAATTTGGCCAACGTCAGGGTCTTAGGGGGAACAGGTCTCCTCTCTGGCAGAGGGCCGCTTCAAGGCTCCAGGACACCTCCAGGACCGTCCTGGGGCTGGGTCCAGCTCGATCTCGCTGTTCCACCACTGCGCAGCACTGGGCAGTGGGGCTGGGACTCACGCCCCCACGTGACAGAGGCTCTGGGCCATGAGCAGAGGGGCTCGGCCCCGTGCGTGAAGCAGATCCGGCTTCCGCTAGAAGACATAGATCTTATCCCGCTGCACTGTGTCCAGGTCGTCATCCAGGGTCAGCAACACCTGGAGGGGCGTGAGTCGGGCGCGGGTAAGGCGCACTGTCCAGCCCCACCCTCCCTGCTGGGCCATGACAGCTGCGTACCAGGAATGACCCGAACATGGCGATGGAGGACAGGAAGTGCCAGATGTCATGGTCATCAAAGAAGTCCAGGAGGATGCAGCCCCGGTTGTGCTCCCGAGACTCTGCGGGGGTTTTCTGGAAGGGGGGCAAAAGCAGGACTGTGGGCCAGCCCCAGCCCCAGGCCCCTCAGAGCACCCCTGGCCCCGGGGTGGGGAGCACCTTCTGCTTGGGTGGCCCGGGCCCTGTCTCCACAGCTAAGGACTGGCCTTCGGTTACAAAGGTCTTCCTGAGGATGCCGGCTTTTATACTTTGCTTTCATTTGGCCTCCTCCCTGGGGTTCTTCTTCCCTGTCTGAGAGCAGAGGGCTGTGATGCCCTTGAAATGCTTCCAGAAATCTCCTACTCCAGTTCCCCACCCTGAGCCCTGCTCTGCACTAATTGGTACTCCAGGGCTCTTCCAGGCCCGTGTTCTCTCCAAAGCACTGTGGCTTATGTCACACAGGCCTCCCCAAAACAACAGTAGCCCTGACCCGTGGCACCAAAGTCACCCAGGCTCTATCCATAACCTCTGTTCAACCAACACTGACAGGACGGCGCTGTCCGAGGGCTAGCTGAGGCGCAGAGATGGCTCAAAGACACCAGCCCGCCCTCAAGGAGCTCAGTCTCCACTCGATTCCCAAACCAGGCCTCGCACCAACTCCCAAATCTGCCTCTTCCATCTCTGCCTCTGTGTGGTTACAAAGTGCGTAGCGGGTGTGCTCTGGTGGCTTAGCCATTAAGTCTACCAGGAACAGTCCATATACATCCCAAGGACCTGGGTCTACAAGCCAGGGCCAGGGGGAACAACCAAGGATGAACAATTAAATAAAATAAATAAAATGCTTCTTCCTCCTCTCTTCCTGCCTGCCTGCCTCTGCTTGCCTTCATTTTAAAAAAAGCTTAAAAAAAAAAAAGGTGGGAGCACAACATCTCTGGGCTGCAGGCCTTTCTCCATCACCCAGGGCCTTTAAAGCCAAGAGCAAGATCTGCCTCCTCCAGGAAGCTCTCCTGGATCGCCTCACTCAGAGGCCTCTTTGTACTCTGCCTACCTAGACAGTCCTCTACCTGTCCACCTATATCCTTCATCTCATGCACCAGATTATAGTCAACAAGGCGCTAAGTCTCTCTCTTGAACTAGATGGTGAGAGATCAGAGGCAGAGGCCTTACAAGACTTAGTTCAATCACAGGAATGAAGCTTGATCCATAGGAGGTGTCCTATGAGGCTGTGGGAAGAGCTGACATCTCTGGCTTCAAACCTCAGCTGTGACCCTCATTGGCAGTGTGGCCTTGGGAAGGTCACTTGTTCTCCCTGAACCTCAGCTGCCTCTTAAGTAAAACAGGGGTAGCTCCATGCAGACTTTCGAGAGTCATAAAAGAGAAGGCAACTCTAAAAGAAGATAGCAGGTGCTTACATAGACGTTTTGAAAGAAAACTGATCATTTATGGCTCACCATGAGCCCGTAGGTGACACTCCCACCCTTTGGGCAGGACGGCCACTCACCTGCCAGGTGCTTAGTCCCTGGAAGAAGAAAAAGAGTGCGAAGCCCCAGACCACAGAGGTGCAGATGATGCAGAGCAGGGGGATGAGCTTGATCTTTTCCCCGCTCCGGAGCTGGAGGGGCAGGGTGCAGTGAAGGCCAGTCGCTGTCCATTCCCGTCTGTTTGCCCATTCCCGCCTGCCCACATGCTGCTCTGGAGTCAGAGCTCCACTTGTCCCCACACCAGCACCCTGGCGTCCTCGCCCCACAGGCTGGCTGGGCCTCCATGGACCCGGTGCTGTTGGGCGGGCGGACTGGCTAGGGGCTCCTTCCACACCAAGCAGCATGAGGACCCCCTGGGAAGCACTGGCTTCAGAAGGGAGGCCCAAGCCCACCAGAGCAACCCCCGCCCCAACCCTTCGCACCAGCCAGGGCCTAAGTACTCCCAGTTTCACCGCCATTCTGAGAATATGAAGATACTCCATAAATGACTTTTAGAATGGATTTAGCTCCCAGGGGTTATATGCAAGACACTTTGGCCTCTAGTCTTCAAAGCTCACAGCTGTCTCACAGTGCTGCCCAGGCAGGCTGTGCCCCTTGCCCTCTCAGAGAGCCGTTGGCAGAGGCAGCCCAGTCATGTCCCACTCACCTTCATAATAATGTAGAAGGCAAAGTAAAGCAGCAAGTTGCAGATGCCAATGGCCAAGAGATAGGAGGCAAAGTCATTGGGGCGCATGATGAGCCCGTAGGCAGCCCTGGCAGAGGAGGAAGACCTGGTTAAACAGGGGAGTATCAAGAGCAAGAAGGGGGTACCCCTCACACCCCTACCCCAGGTTATAACATGAGACTGGCTTCACAGCCCACAGAAAATTCTAGACCTCAGGTGCCAACCTCAGCCTCTATTTCTCATTCCCAAAGCTTTATTTGCCCATGACCCCCAAGGCAGCCAGGGGCTGGCCGAGTCCCCAGCTGTCTGCCCAGCCAGGCTGACAGAGTGGCCAGACTCACAGCGACCAGTTGATAATGTTGCCCGTGACCAGCAGCACCATGCGGTCCTGGAGGGAAGCAGAGACACGGGGACTGAGAGGGGAAGAGAGACAGGGAGAGAAGTGGAAGGAAGCCCACGTCAGCCAGTCCCCCCAGTCCTGGGCTCTCAGCTACCAGCCCTCGCCCCTGCCCCAGCCAATCAAGGGGAGAGAGTAGCATGGATAAGGGGCTGGGAGTGGGCAGGTACCACGTAGAGGGGCCCGCTGCACTGGCGGATGCAGTCCGTGTACAGCACATGGAGGATGCGCCGGCAGATCCCCGAATCTGCAAGAGGGGAAGGGGCTGAGGATGCAGGTACCCTCCTGCTCTCAGCCCCCTGGCTTGTACCAGCTGAGGAGCCCTGGCCTTCAGGGGCACAGCTATGCCAACGCCTTATCTGGGTCCTCCCAGCATGATTCCCCGAGGCCCAGGGAGAGGGCAGAACCTGAAAGCGTCCTCTGAGTTCGGCTTCCCAAGGCCCCCCACACTCCTCTACACCTGCCCTGGAGGAGACTCACCCAGCTTCCAGCGGCCCATGTAATAGAGCTGCGTGCTGAGGAGCAAGGTGGCAATGATGTGAATCACTGAGAAGATGATCCAGAAGGCTGTGTTTCCTTTGCCGAAGACCTGCCAGGTGGGGTCATGAGGGCAGGGGTGAGGAGGCGCACGGATAGTGGCTCCCACATCCTCCCTGCCTCCAGAGGAGCTCAGGAAGGCCCAGGCGGAGAGTTCTGCAGGAGGAAGAGGGAAGGATGGGCTCTCCTGCTGGGGCGGGACAGTCAGGAGGGCCAGCGGGCGGGGGCTCACCACGCCCAGCACAGAGAAGAAGATGACGATGGCCAGGCAGGCGTAGGCGCTGTAGGCACTGGCATTGATGTCCGGGTGTCGTTTCTGGTAGAGCTTCAGCATGCAGAGCCCGGCGATCATGTACATGAACGATGTGTCTGGGTGGGAGGACAGGCGTGAGCTACGCAAAAGCCGTGGTGCTTCAGTGTGGACGCCCGGCCCAGGCAATCAGTTGAAGAGACCCCCGACTTCATCGGGCCACAGGGCAAGCTGGTGCTGGGCTGACACTTCAACTCCAGTCCCCTGATGGTCCCTGGCAGCCCATCTGCTGCCACCCCCGGTTTGAGCACCCAGAGGTCAAGGCCTGTATCTTAATCATCTTTCCTTTTTTTAATAATTTAATAATTAAAAAAAAATTGGTGCACCCTGATGGAGCAGCGGTTAGGTCAATCACCTCAAGGATACAGTCCACATAGCCCTGCGTTTGAGTCCTGGGTCCGGGGGGTAAGCAACCGATGTGAACAAGCAAAATGGAAATAAAATAAAGTGCTTCTTTCTCTCTTCCTCTCACACCAAAAAAAAAAAAAAAAAAGGTAAAGGAAAAGTGCAGGCAGGAATGAAGGTGAGCAGAGGAAGAAGCATATTATTCAGTTGTTCATCTTGGTTGTTCCCACCGGTCCCAGGACCTTGGGACATACATGGACTGCACCCAGTCCCTACTCCACCAGGACGGGGCAATCATCTTTTCTTTTCCATCATTTATTTTGAATGAGAAAAAGGAAGGGAGAAGAGGAAGAAGCATTTAGGAAAGGAAGGATCTTCATTTAGTTACTGAGCTTACATTTTTACCCTTGGTCCTGGCTCACAAACCCGGGTGCTCGGGCTTTACATGATTTGCATGTCAACATCTCAGGTACCTGAACCACTGGGGTGTGCCCCAGTCATCCCCCTTTTCACAAAGCCTACATATGCCTTTCCCTGGGAAACGCTCAACAGATGGAGGAAATGGCACCTAGAGCCTGTTTTCTCTAAGCCAGTACGTGTGCATCTCAGCCCTGGCATCTCCTATGTGGCTGAGTCTGGGAGGGTCGCTGCGGGGGACTTGGGGATGGTGAGGGACTCAGACAGTGCCTGCTCTAGGATGAGTCAGGGAAGAGGGAGGCTCTGCTCACCAAACTGGAAGTTGGTATAGTTAGGGCAGACGTGATAGCAAGCACTGAGCAGTCCCTCCATCATCAGGGCTGTGCCCATGGCATAGAACAGGCCAAAGTGTTTGGGGATCCCACATTCCTGGTAAGAAAGAGGAGGGGAGAGAGGCAGTGGGTGAGGTAGGAAAGAAGGAAGGGACCCAAGGAGGAGCCCGTAGGAGGCATGGAGAGTGGGGTGTGGTTGGAGTGGGCACAGGGTGGAGCCGAGTTGAGGCCTGGCACCAGCAGGCTCACCAGGGCGTAGAGGTCATTGCGCAGCAGGGCCCGGTTGTGGTTGATCTCCCGCTGCAGGATGATGAGCAGGAAGAGTAGCCCCAGCAGGATATACCCCAGATTGCTCAGGATGTTATTGAAGGCGCTAGGGGGTAACGGGGACACACGGCCTCACCTCATGCCTGGCCTCTCCTCTCCTCTCCTCTAGGGAGGAGCATTTGCAGAAGCCCCACGCCCTGCCCTTGTCCACCGGGGAAGGGGTCCTCCAGGATGTTTGCCCACCTGAGGTTGCCCAGCGGGTGGGCACAGAGGAAGTTGTAGTAGCAGATGTCCTGATTCCCTGTGACATTCACCACCTGCAGCGAGGACCAGGGGAGGAGGTTTAAGGCACCTGACTTAGCCCACTGCCCAGGAGAGGAGGAGCCAGGACAGGCCCTTGTCACGCCACCCAGTCTGCTCTGCCACCTCAGCCAGCACATGGGTGCGAGGCAGAGCCACCATCCTCTCACTGAGTGCAGCTGAGAATCCTGGGCCACCACCTTGTCTGAGGTTCCTGCCCCACAGCTCAGAGAAAAGGGAAGGGAAACTGAGACAAAGTCTCGGGACTTTTCGTTTTCGCAAGGTTTTGCAACACTGAGGTGTTGGTTATTTACAGATAAATAAACTGATGCTCAGGGAGGTCGAATGACTGGCTCAAGGTCACCCAGCTGGTGAGGCAGAGATGGACTCTGAACCCAGGGCTGATGATCTAAGACCTGTGCCCACACCAGAGCCTTCGGGGAGCGCCCCAGACCAGGGGCCAGGCGAGCCCTGGGCAGCTGCCCGCACCCTCACCGTCTGGTAGGTGATCACCAGTTGCACCACGGGAAGCGCATAGAAGACAGCAATGGTGGCGATGTTCCTGAAGAGCAGGAGGGCCACAGTGAGGGCAGGGTGCAGAGACCACCAGGCTGCCTGCCAGCAGTGCAAAGCCTGCTGCTCCTCCCACTCACCAGAAGTAGATCTGGTACTTTTTCCGCAAAATACGCTTGTCCTTGCGTGCCAGGTCAGCCACGTAGAGGTATTGCTGGGGAGAAGCTGGAGTGAGCCCCAATTACCCAGTGCCTGGTCAGAACTCTGGGTTAGGGCTCTAGGCCATTCCGTGGTTACTGGCCCGTAGGACTAGAAGAACTGAGAGTCTGCCAGCTCCCCTGGGAACTAGCGTGCTTTAATGGGCCCTCCCCTGGCTTCCTTGACATGACATCCCAGAGGGAGATATCGAGGGCCTGAACACAGAGCTCCCTCCCTGGGAAGGCCATTGGCGGCAGATGGCACACACCTTGGTGCGAATGACATTCTTGTCTGAATCGATATCAGCCAACGTGTCATAGTCATCCTCCTCCACAGAGCTCATGGAGTCCAGCCGTGGTCGAGTGCCCACGGGGTCAAGAGAGCGTTCTGGGGCACAGGGGAGGAAGGATTGTCTGGTGAGCACAGAACCCAAGATCTGCCCACACCCACCTTCAGCAATGGTCACAATTACTAGGCATTGGGAAGGTGAAGACTGTGGACTGGGGCTCGGAGGTGGACTCAGGCCCTGGAAGGAGGTATGAGCCGCTCCTAAGTCCTAGAGGGGAGCCAAGGTGGACTCTGAAAAGAAGTTACCAACAGGGACCACTCTAGTCCCCACATGCCTCAGAGTTCAGGCTTTAGGCCAGGACACTGAGCAGACCCCCGGCCCCGACACAGCCAGAGGACTGATTTTGGCAGAAGTCATGCTGATTAGAAGAACAGCCATGTGGGTTCTGAGAAGACACTGCCTTGATCCCACTGGGTTAGAGACCCAGTGAGTCCTGGGGTGCAGGCATGGGTGAGGCCGTCTGTAGGAAGCGTGCCTGTTCCTCTATCCTGTCCTTTCCTTGTGCCTCCAGAAACATTCACCTGTGAGCTTGTCTGACCAGAGAGGAAGCCATGATGCCTACCCATGAGCCTGACCCCAGCAGGCCAAGAAGTGAGGGTGCTGGCAAACAGAAATGAGAACCTCTGGTCTGGGGCAGCCAGGGTGCCAGCATCAGAGGCCAGTGCTTGCTTATCTCAGAAGACATAAAGCTGGTATTTATTGACATTAGACAGGAAGCCATGCACAAAGCATCTCTGGTGCCGGGTCTTGCCGGCTTGTCAACTGCCCTGGCAGAAGCTGATTGGCAGAGCAGCCCGCACCCCCTCCCCACATCTACCCATGGCAATGCACAGCTGCCGCATCTGGCCAAAGGGGAGGCGCCGCTTGAACTGGTCATGGCCTTCAAAGGAAAGGGAAAGTTACCAGGGGGGTGGGGCCAAGGGAAAGGACGAGGGAGGATAGGGTGGGAGGGCAGCAGGACAGCAGGCCCTTCCTAGGATCCAGCACCCAGCGTCACCATTCACCCAGCCAGCAGCACCCGGCACTGGCAGCTTTGCCCTGTGAGCCACTCACCCTGGTAATTGTAGGAGAGGTCCCCGCAGCCTGTGCTGTCAACCAGCCCCTCGGTGGATCCAGAAGCGTTGTCTGTGGGGAACGCAAGCGTGAGGCGGGTGGGAGAGCCCTCAGGAACGGGGGTGCTGCAGAGGTCCCCTGGGAGGAAGAAGCCTAGGGAGATGCTGGGGGTGGCAGGCACAGCCTGGCTCTGACACGTACCGAAGGAGCCGTAGTTGTAACCCTCATAAGGGGAGCTACCAGGGAAAGAGTCAGCCAAGACCCGAGGGTGACCTGCAATGTAAAGGGAGCAAGACCTTAGCCCTGGAAGCAGAGAGAGGCCAAGAGTAGGGAGAAGTGAGGAAGAATCCAGCAATGAGACACGGGTGGGGGAGAGGGGGCAAGTCAGCGACAAAGAAGCGACACCTATTCCTGCAATACAGTTCACACTCCCCCCACACTGCCATGTCCCCCTCCCTCCCATGAGTGACTCTAGTGGGAACAGTCACTGCCCCTTGTCCTCCCTAAAGACAGCGAGGTCGGAAATGGATGCACCCAATAGGACAGCAGCAAGAGAGCCCAGTACCCCCTCCCTTTCCCACTGACTCCAACTCTCTGCCAGAAACATCTGGAGCTTACCGAGGAGAGAAGCTGAGAGAGAAGGTCCCAGGAGGAGGGGAGAGACAGAGGGAGAGAGAACGAAGGGTTAATAATCCCAGAGGGTATGCGCCACCTCATCTGAGGTGGACAGAATGCAGTTAGATCTGAACCGAGCTGAGAGCGAGAGCGAATCTAGACATGGTCCAGCACGCAGAGGGCCATGTCATGCGAAGGACAGACAAGGGGTGAACAGGCACTCTTCCAGCCTTACTTCCTCCTGTAGTGTTATTCCCAACCTGATCTTCCAGCCCTCAGGGAATCAGCCACCAAGGTTCCCACCAAAACACAAAGCAGGCTCGGCACTCCCCACCCGGGCAGGCGCCTGGAAGTACCGCTTTCAGGGCAGGCTTGGTCCATGGCCACCAAAAGGGTCTTCTTCCTCTGCCTGCAAGGACAGAATCCAGAGGCAAACCAAGGGACAGGGCAGAAAGAGAAGCGACCCCCTGCTGGACTGGCCTGCCTTAGATCCTCTCTGTCCCACAACCTGCCCCCTTCCAGGTTCTTTCCAGATTGGGAAGCAATGCGGGGGTATTCCCACTTGGGTAGAGGAGAGGGGCCAGTTTCCAGAGGAAGGGTCCATGGACCACAGACTCTAGCCAGGACCTGCACATTCCCTGCTCAAGTCACCCCTAATGGTCGTGGTGGTGGGAGTGGCGGGGGCAGTAGTTTCACCTCACCTCCAGTTCTCCCAGCAGGTCAGGAGGATGGTCAGCAGGTAGAAGGAGAGAAATATGCCCAGGCAAAAGAGCATACCACCAACATAGGCCTCCGCTGTGGGGAGGGAAGCAGGATAGACCCCAATACCCTCCAACACTGCCCATCATGGCACCCTAGGGCCCTGAGGATGGGAATTCTCCTCCTCTCTCACCACTTCTCCCTCAGAGGCCATGATCTGGTCAATGTGAGCACTGGCAGTTCCCCAAACAGACCAAACTCTTGACACAGTTCCTGTTTTTGCTCACGCTGCTCCCTCTGCTATAACTTTCTCCTCTGCTTCTTTCTAGAAAACTCCAATTCGACTTAACCTACAAAACACAGCTTGGGGACTGTGGCCTCTAGGGAGCCTTCTCCATCCTGCTTCCAGTGAAGTGTCCATTGCTCGCATAGTTCTCAGTACCCTGAAGGCCAGAGGTCTCCTGTCCCCCTAAATACAATCTCCCTAAGGATTACACAGCCAGAGTACACCACCTGGCATACAGACGGTGCTCAATAAATATTTGCTGAATAAATAATCTACACAAGAGAGGTGGCTTCCTTCCCTCCCATCACCATCCTTCATTTCTATCTTACACTCACCAGTGTAAAGGTCTCCATTCAATCTCAGTCAGTATTTAGAGAGCACAGCTGAGGGGCCTGGTATTTTACTACTAATGTGCTAAACTTCACAACCTATTAAGAATAATGGGGCAGATTCTAGTACCCTGTTTTGGGGCTGGGGAAGCAAAGCTCAGTGCAATCACACTGCTCAGAAGAGGCCAAGAGAGAACCAGCACTCAGTCTTCAACCCTTAGTCATGGACTCTGCACGGCAATAGACGGGAACTCAGCTCTGGGCCTGCCCGCTTCCTCCAGAGCACCTGGAGTGGGTCCTCATCACCCTTCGCGTTCAGAGAACGCTTCCTCCCTCAACCAACACTGAGGTCAGTCCATCCTCACTCAGCCACCCATGCTCACATGTGACTGCTCGAGATACCAGCACTGTCAGGGTTTTCTGTCGGTGTCCTTGATCAACCGGTTCATCTGGAAGTAAAATGTCAAAGTGACAAAATGACAAAGAAGTCGCTGCCTGGAGCTTGGATACAGTTGGTGGGACCAGGCCTGGGAAAGTCTGGGACCAAAAGCCCAGATTCCTTCAGGTTCACCAATCAGCCACGCAGGCTCTTGCACCTCCCAAAGGGATAAGCCCTCCCTATGCTGGCCAGGCTAGGACACAAAACGTACCTTCTACAAAGGGGTAGAAAGGCAAGGAACCCCCACAGGCCTGGTCTTCAGTCTTCACGACTACCACCACGTAAAAGCTGTTGCTGGGGAAGTCTTTGCGCTACAGGGTAATCATCATGGTGGTCAACATCATCATTTCATCATCATCAGTATCAATCATCACCATCAATCACCATCTCTTCCTTTTCTAGATACCTACTCTGGGGTGGACATTAGCCTAAACTCTTTACATGATTCTTCTGCAACCAGTACTACCATTATCCCAGCTGGCAGGCTCAGAAGCTAGCTTAGGGTCAGCCTGCCAGTAAATGGTAGAGCCAGGATCACTTGACCCAAACCCAAACCCTGAACCTACTGTGCAGCCAGGTGAGCAAGCAAATGCGAATGTCCCACCGTCATGGAACCATAGGTGCCTACCACAGGCTGGATGTTGTGAGCTGAGCATATGGCTCCCCGCTCCCTACCCGAGCATAGGATTCTCTCTTCTCCAAGGGCAGCACGGAGTATCAGCCAGGGCCCTTTTATCTCCTCACTATCCTTACAGTGAATGACATGACAGCCAGAAAGAATAAAGCTCTCTCCTGCCCCAAGAAGGACTAGAATTATAATTCTGCTCTCATATGTATCAAGGGACCCAACATCTCAGTGTGGTTAGACTAGGAATGGGCAGGGAAAGGAGGGAGGGTTTGGAAAGCAAATCACCCAGTCGCGTCTCCCAGTGGGCCATGCAGGTGTCCTACCTGCACAGTGATAGCTGCCTTCTTGGTCATGGTCTGGTACATGCCAATGAAGGCGACGTTGTTGTCCAGATCGTAGACAGGGCACTAAACACAGAGGAGAGGAGAGGCAGATGGGTAGGGACCTGGGCCTTGTCCCCTGTTGTTAGCAACCCTGCTACCTCTGGTGGAGAGTAAAAGGGCAGGAGCTCACCAGGACATCCTGGATGGAGATGACGGAGCAGGGGAAGGCTTTGTTGGAGGTCACCTTGACAATCACTGAGTCTACTCCCTCTGGGAACTCATACTTGAAGTACTAAGGGCATAAGAAGGGCAAGAAGAGCCCCATCTCATGAGGAGGCTCTTACTTCTCGAGAACAGAACAGTGTGGGCAGTGCAGAGGCTCTGGGGAGAAAGACCCTGACCATAAGCAGCCACATTTTCTGTATACTACACCTCTCAACCTCAGTGGGGCTCTGAGGATGGTGCCCGAAAAGCAAGTAAGCAGGACCACATGTATCTGCACTGTCTTGGTGTCTGTCTCTTACCACCTGAGGGCTAGAACACCTGTTTCCAGAGAGTTCCTCCATGGAGTACAGTGAACTCTGGCGAGAGTGCTGACCACTCCCACCCCCATATTCCAACTTCTCATTTCTCCTCTGGCGGTTGTCACCCGAGATGGTACCTGGGGCTGGGCAGCCGTTGTGTTGAAACTAAACTGCTCTCCAGTCCTGCAGGGCAGTGAGAACCCCTATGTCATTCCCAGGGCTTGGGAAAGAAGCCAGTTGGTCCCTCTGGCTCCCTCACATGCCCCTGCAGACCTGAGCACAAAGTCGTCCATTCGGCTGACTCTGAGTTGGTACGTGGTATTGACCAGTGACAGGGTGGACACATCCACATAGAAGAACTGGACTTCAGACTCATTCTTGGTAGGGGGCTGACACAGCGTGCGTTCCACCTTTTGGTAAAGGTACTTGCGCTGATACCTATGTTCCAAAGCACAGAGTCAGGACACGACTGCTGTCTCAATCAGCCTGTCACTCCAGGGGGGCAAGACCCCAATTCCTCCACTTTGGTCTCTACCACCTCCCTCCCCCAGCCCATTAGGTGGACAGGATCCAGGCTGGCTGGCTTGGTCCGCATGCCACTGGCTGCCTCCTGGTTTAGGCGATGGGGTGCAGAAATCAAGGGGCTCCCTGGAGGTCTGAGGCCCCGGGCAAGGCCTGGCCTAGGTCCACCCACTCCCTGACGCCCAGGTCCTACTTACAGCCCTCGCAGGATTAGGGGCACCTGGAAGGACACCACAGCCTCCTTCTGGCGGACGACAAATAGCAGAGGCGCCCCTTTCTGCTTGTTGAGGACATTCACGGACACGCGCACACCCTCCGTCTGCAGAACAACATGGAAATGCCCCTGAGCCAAGTGGCAATGAACCTACCTCTGCCACTCGACTGTGGCTATGAGCCCTGGCCTCCTTCATGCCAAGCACGTCACTCTTTCCCTGACGTGGTCAGACTGGGAAACCTCCTATGGCCCTCTTCTGCCAGGCGGCCTCCAGTTTCCAGGAGGGACTTGGACTGAGTTGAGCCTTAGGGGAGAGGCTGGCACCTGGATGGCAGGTACGTGCAGAGCAACAGGACTCAAGTGACCTAAGAAACACCATGGAGACCTCGGGCATCTCTAGGATACCCCATTCTCATCCACGTTCATGAGATGCACATGCCTGCACACACACATTCATGCACACACATGACCAAGACATGTCCCTCAATCTTCTTCCTAGTGAGTTAGGAAGCTCCTATTCAACAACTAATCTGGGGGCCAGAACCTGGAGGGGACATGGAGCTTGTCCCCACAAGATCCCTCATATAACACGGGGACGCACTCATCCTTGGCACTGCAGAAGAGAGCATTTAGAACAGTGGGCACTTGAGAGAAAAAATAAACCCTGGTAAAGCTTGTTACTGGACTGCTGAAACCAAAGGGCAACATTTCCCAGAGACTGAAACTCTCAGGATGACCCCAGAGATGGAGAAAAAGGAACAAAGGCCTCTAAGCCTTCTAAGCCTGCACAGAACCAGGCACTGAAGGCAGATCCCTCCCCATCCTAGAAAAAAATAAAATCACAATCCCCATCAACTATCAACTCTACTTCCTCAGTAACTAGCACCAGTCATGGGAGAGGTGGGCTGCCAGTCTCTCCAAATCTCAGCTCTATCTGGCAGGGAAGACCTTCCAGACTCACTAAGACCAGGCAGGGAAAGAAATCAAAGAGAAGTGGGAATGGGGTGGATTCTCCACAGTAGGCCTTTTCTCCTCCCACTCAACTTGGACTTGCCCTTCTCTCCCTCACTTTCAACTTAAATGCTAGCTGGCCTCCCTAAGGCAGAAAGAGGCCTAGGGAGGTCCCCAGCTGTTTAAGCTGCCTGGGAAGTCCAGCAGTCCTCTCCCCAGGGAGGCTCCACTCTAACTTGCCTGGGCAGAACCTTTCAGTTGGGGCCTGTCCCATCCCCTCTGGGGTTTTCTAGGTCAAGCCCAGGGGCAGACCTGCATTCCCCTTCATCCAGTCCTCACCGGGAGTTGTCAGATTCTGGGAGTTGCTTGTGGGGCAGGCCAGTCCTACTCTGACCACGGCTGGTGTAAAAGAGGGAGATGGAAGGTGGGAATGAGACAACTTCAGAAACTCTCCAGCCAGAGCTTTAAACCTCCGTGGCAAAGGAAGGCGGGCTGGTATTTAGGCTCCAGGGTGGCTCTGGGAAACCAAACCCAGTGGGGCGGCCTGCTCACTGGCTCCCTGAAAGGTGGGAGCGTAACAGGATGGCTCTCCTCGCCCGGCCAGCAGTCCAGGGCCCATCCCTCACCCGGTTCCGGGTCACAGTGTGGTTGAAGGTGTAGATATTGACCAACTCGCTGTTGATCTCGTCCACGTAGGCGCGTTCAAACTCGGCGTCTTTCTGCGAGACGTTCTTGGGCCTCAGAACCCCCAGATGACTCTCGACGGAGGCCACCAGAAGCGCCAGGAAGAGCAAGCCCAAAGCGAACATGGCCCCGGAAGGGCGGCAGTGGCGGTGGCGGCGGCGACAGGCGACAGGACACCTCCGGGACGGGCTGGGGCTCCGGCCGCAGCTTCCAGCATCTCACCAGGACCAGAACTTTAACCCCGGCCTGAGATTAGGAAACGTCTCCTCCCAGAGGCGCTTCCAGGGCCCTTAGAGGAGAGGGGGCGGGAGAGAGGAGGGGAGACAGCAGCGGGAGGGGAGGGCAGGGGAGGGGACGGGAGGGGACGGGAGGGGAAGGGAGTGGGTGTGGGCCGCGGGGACCCGCTCAGCTCGCGCGGGTGGAGCGCGGTCCCGGGACCCGGCCCCGGCCGCCAGGGTCGTGAGAGCGAGGCGTGGCTGGTTGCCGGGAGCCTGCAGACGCTGGGAAAGGGGAGAGAGGGAGGGGAAGGGGCCGGCGGAGCTAGCCACGAAAGGAAAAGAGTCTGAGGGGAAGGAGCGTGAGAGATGGCAGTGATCCCAAACCGGGCGGCGCGTGGAGGGTTCTGCGGAGCGGGCCCTTTAAGAGCTGGCGGACGCGACGGCCCCGGAGCCCCGAACTCCTGCGAGTGAGCTACGCCGTCGGTCGGTAAACAGCAGGGCAGCCGGCCCGCTCGCTGACGTCAGGGGAAACTGACACAGTTTTAAAGGGCCAGGTCCGGGATTCGGCCTTAAAGGAGCCGCAGCCCTCCTGCTGGCGGGTTAAGTCTGCAACGCCTTCTCCTACTACTATCTCCCACCGCCTCCTCTTTCGTTATCCCGCCAATCTCTAGAAATTCAAATTGGAAAAGATGAATATGTCCTTGAAGACTCTCCAAGCGTTGCATTCCTGTTGACAAATTCTCTTTGCTCAAGCGTACGGATCCCACCCCTTCCTCACTACCACTAATACCATCCACCATCCCTGGGCCATTTTTTTCTACTGGGGTCTTAAAAAACGACGAGCTGAAAGAATTAAACAGGACGGATCCCTTGCCAGCGGAGGGGAAACTGAGGCAGAACGGCAGAAAGAACCCACTTGCCACCTCAGCGACCACTCACTCAGCTTCAGGGCCGCCTTCAGTTTGCGGGGCTGCTTCTCTTCCCTACAGAGGCAGCTTCAGAGCTCGTGGAGAGTTAGCGACTCTTTTTTTTGGCGAAAACTTTTCTCCAGAATATTTTGGCACTATGTTTCAAGAAACTTAAAGAGCTTTTACTCTTTGACCCAGTCATTCCACTTCTGGGACGCCATCCTAATGAAACAAGAAATACAGATAAAAAATGTGTGGGCAGCTGTGCATATCCTTGTGATAGTCATAATACAAAGCATAAAAGAAACTAAATATCCACAATGAGGAATAAATGCACAATTACCAAGAAGGCCTTAGAAAATGTTGCTTAAGATTTTAAGGCAGCGCCCTGGTGGAGAAGCAGTTAGGTCAATCGCCTCCTAAAGAGGGCAAGCCACATACCCCTGGGTTGGAAGGCAGGGAGGGGAGACAACCAACCCAAACAACGAATAAAAATAAAGTGTTTCTTCCTCCTCTCTCTTCCTGCCTGCCTGTCCACCTCCATTCCTTCCTGGGGAAAAAAATAATAATAATAATAATAATTTTAAGAGATATGTAAGCAGATCATTCTCAATGTAGCACTACATAAATAGTTCATTTTCTAAATACATACGTATGTATAGAAAAAGATTGCAAATGCATGAAAATTTATCACTGATACTCAGTGATTCATAGGTGATTTAAAAAATTACATGTATCATTTCCCTCTAATTCCAAAAGTATAGAAAAATACCAAGAAAAGAAAAGAAAAATTACTGGATTGTGGATGATTTTTATACCCTTTAATAACTTATAAATGGTCTACAGTGTACATGAATTCCTTTCTACACAGCATTTTAGATGTCTAAGAAAAAAAAGTTTGCATGACCAACTCTAAAACTGTCAGAACCTCTCATGAAGCCGCCTAGGTCTGATGACTTGGCAGAGTTCTCTCAACTTGCCAGACTCCAGTAGCCTCAGCTCCTACCCCTGCCTCACTGTTCCAAGGAGGACTACTTTACTGATGGCCAGCTAGATACTGGGAAAATGGTGAGTGGGAGATTTAGATCTGGCCCCTGCACAAGCATGAGGAATTTACGGATGAAGTCAGAAGCAAGCTCCCAGGCTTGGCAAACTTTAAAAGTCAGACGGCAGAGAACCTTATGGAACGTGGGCCAACCCATTTTACAACTAAAGAAAGCCCAGAAAAAGTCAACTCACTAGTAACTCACTAAACTCAATTTCTTGTGCGTTGGTCCAGTACCCTTTCCAGCCCTCTATATAGTCAGCAGCCCAGTTTGGAGAGTCAGTGTAGGATTCCCATGTTCCTCTTGACCTCACTTTCTCTCTCACAGTGACCCCCACTTCACCCTGTCAATAAACTTGGAACTCTAGTCTTCCCTCCCTGTGCTGGAGCTCCCGGTTAACAGCCTGGAGCAACTTAAATGTTCTACCATATACCCATTTCCCCTCCCTGGTACTGTATGACCTTAAGTTGGGCATCATAGACTCTCTGCTATAGACTAAATAAACTGGGAGGAGGGAGCATTCCAAATTTGCCTCTTAGGTTTTGGGGCAAAATGTGACCCAGGCCTGTTTAAAAAGCATGTTGAGTTGCACCCTGGTGGGGTAGCAGTTGGGGGCAGTCCACATACATCCCAGGGTTCGGGGTTCTCATCCCAGGACCCCAGGGAATAATCAGGGCCCAGGAGAACAGCCAAGATAACAAATAAATAAAATGCTTACTTCTTCCTCCTATCTCTCTTGCCTGCCTTTGCTGCCTTTATCCCTGCCTGCATATGTTCTTTAAAACAAACACATTGAAGGCATAATTTTGTGGCTCAGGCAGCTGAGACATTGGTGTACGGACCGTGACAGTCCAAGGACCCAGCTTTGAGACCTGGAGCCGGGGTGAAAAAACAAAATGAAAAACTAAAGAAAGGTATTTCTTCCCTCCTCTTTCTTCCTCCCTTCCTCACTTTAAAATAATTAAAAAAAAAAAAAAAAAAAAAGTACATTGAGACACTTCTTAGAGCTACTGAATATAACCTTTGTAGGTAGAGCCCAGGGATCTGCATTTAACAAATAAACATTCCAGAACTTGCTATATGCAATGAGTTTTGACCTTACTGCTCTGGGGCCAAACAACTGTGAAATATTTCTGTTCTCTTGCCCAGTCAAAATCTTGGGAGAAATCTATTCAAATAAACTCAGAAGAGATCCTTCCCTTTTGCAAGTTCTCAGGGGCTTCCCCTTTGAGCCCCCAGGACCCTGAGTGTTCAGAGAGGGTTGCAGGGCAGCACATCCAGGTTTTTCTCACCATTCTCAATATGCAGAACTTTCCTCAGCCCTCCTGCCCCACCCCTTAGGGAGGAAAGAGCACAACCCAGCTATGAATAGGCCCTTTCTGAGGCAGAGGCCAGGCTGCTCAGAGGAGAGAAGGCCTTTTTGTTGGCAGCAGCAAGGCAGTCAGCATAAAGGAAGGGCAGTGCTGGGTGTCCAGGCCAGACTTGTGAGCACAAAGGGATGCTGAGGCCTCTGGACCTTCTGCACAGGTCCAGCATGCTCTGCCCTGGTGAAGAGGAGCAGGGTCGGGCCACTAGGCTCAGGTGACTTTCCATATCTTGGTAGGCCATCCTTCTGAGCCTGCCTGAGAACAGGTAGGACCCAGGGGAAATGGGACCATTCGCAGGTAGTTGACAGCTCTCCATGGGTCCAGCGCCATTTAAGTCATGGGATTTTTGAGGTTTGGACTGAGGACAGGAAGGAAGCCTTAGTGGCTCAGGGGTTTGTTAAAATGACCTTAACACCACACCCAGAGCAGGACACTTGAAGAAACACAGTATGTAATGGATTAGCTGAATCCAATCAATTTAGGAAGCTGGGAGGTAGGAAGTGATCCTGGCTGTGCAGGGAATCATGAAGCTTTCGAATGAAATCATGGTATAACTTTAACCCAGAAAAAGGATTTAAAACCAACCCCTCTGAAGGAAATGGACTTGAAATTCTGTTTTCATGACCTAAAAAGGATGCAATGTATTTACTTGGAACTCAAATATAACTGTCATGGACATGAGCAATCTAAAGCACTTCTTTCTACCATACAAGCTCTGTTCTTTTCTAGGGCTGTCCTTGTGTCTGACTCTTTCTCCCCACTCCAGGACTGTGACTGCTAAGTGCCGTGAGTACTTACTTTGTCATTCTGGAGATAAGGTCTCAAACTTGTCACATGACTTCATGGTATGACAGAAAAAGCAAGGGCTCCGATGTCAGAAACTTTTGTTTTTTAAGCATTTCATTCTTTTTTTATTTGTTCACAAGGATTGTCTCCCCACAGACTCTGGACTCAAACCAGGGGGTATGTGACCTACACTTCTTTGGAAGCAATTGACCTAACTGCTCCTCCGCCAGGGTGTGCCAAATGCCCTACTTTTTAACACCTGTATTATGTATATTAGGCAAACGAAGCTTTTTGAATCCCCAGGAGCCATATCTTGTCTTGTCTACCTTTAGTCCTCCTAAACTCTGCAGGGTGGAGCTGGAGTTGGCTTCCTCCAGCATTATGAGCTGTTGGGTCAAGAGCAGAAGGGGAGTCAGGGAAGAGTAGACTTGAGCAAGCAGCAGCACTTCCTGTCAGAGATAAATCAGCCACTTTTCAGTTCTTAAATCAGGGAAATGTGTGGTAAATACACCCAGATCCTTCATCTGACTCCCTGTGGCCTCATGCTGGAACCTGCAGGGAAGCTTTCCAGGAAATGAGGCCCATCATCAGGTTGCTGAAAACAGGCAGATAAATAATTGATCAACTCAAATCTGTGTCTCCAAAGATCGCTGATAAAACTGAGCCAGGCAGTCATCCTCTTATCAAGAAAGCTTGAGTCTCTGGCTAAGAAACCTGAAGCTCTTGAGGAAATCTTACTCCTCTCTGGCTGTTAAAGGTCATGTGTGACTCAATGATATAAAACGTCTTCTCTCTACACTCTGGCTCAGACACAGCCCACAACACATAGCTTATGTGGCTCCATTGGCTCACAAAGCCTCACAAAGGTGATTTTCACATTCACTGTTGTTTCTCTGAACCAATCTACTTTTTCTTCTAGTTACACTTATGTAAAAACTATATTAATTCCATCTGGTTTTAATCAATCCCAGAAAATGCTTCAAACACCTTTGCATTGGGTATGCACTGT
Organism: Solenodon paradoxus; assembly: GCA_004363575.1. Classification (NCBI taxonomy): domain Eukaryota; kingdom Metazoa; phylum Chordata; class Mammalia; order Eulipotyphla; family Solenodontidae; genus Solenodon; species Solenodon paradoxus. The sequence goes on from RJWH01003959.1 coordinate 104,863, forward strand.
ATCCTTGTTTTTGCTAAGAGAATTTTGTTTGTCCTTATTCACCAGTAGCAGGCATAATGTCTATTGTTTCTCACAAGCAGCAGCGTGGTACCATTGAAAAGAATTAGAACTGAAGCCAAAGATTTGTGTTCCATTTCCAACTCTTGACAGCTTACTGGTCAGATGAGCATGAACAAATCATTTGACCTTACTCATTTCTTCATTTATTCAGTGCCTAGTTTGTACTAGTCACTAAACAAGGAGTTGGAAACACACCAATAATCAAAACACATTCTCTGTTCTTAAGGAATTAGTAATCTTGCAGTGTAGACAAATAGGTAAAAGATTTAAACACCATATTATGGGAACTCAAGAGATGAGAGACCTTATAAAGGCCAGAGCTGGAAATAGGAGAAACTGGCAAACACCCCAGGAGGTATCTCTGATGGATTGGCTCTTAAAAGACCAGTAGGAGCTAGCCTAGTAAAGGGGTAGGAGTCCAAACAAGGGGTCTCAACTCAGGTCAAAGGCCTAGAATCAAAAGTTCAATACTGTTGGCAGGAATGTTCAAGGTAAGGGGTAGGAGGATATGAATTGAAAAGGGCTAGGTCACGGAGAGCATTAGATGTCTGATTTAATAGTTTGAACTATCGGTAGTTGTTAAGGAGTAGGCTGCAGTATAATGATGTGTCATGTGTTCTTTACAGGTGTGCTGTCAAAGTTTGATCAGTTTCTAAGTTTTATATATATATATATATATATAAAACATATAATGTATATAATATCTATCTTTTGTAATATCATGGGTTAAGCTACAATAAACAACAAATAAACAAAAAATGCAAGAGAGGATAAAATCAGGCCAGAGTCAAAAAAGATTGTGTTTAATAAAACATTTAAGGTCTTCATTTCATGGCTATATACAAATAGGTAGCAGAGATGATTTCACTCCAGTCATGGCTGGAGACAATAGTTGGGTTTTCCTCCTGGTTTTGTCCACTTCCTCAGGAGGATGCTGGTGAAGGAGATTTCCCTTCTGTGACAGTCTCTTCTAGCTGTCCTGGGGCCAGTGAAGCTCATGGGTACTTTGGGTAGTCAACAAAACCTGGGTCCTAAACTGCTTTCACTGCTGCTCAGCATCTCAGGAAATCGGCAAGTAACTCCCAAAGGCCTGGCCTCTAAGAGTGTGGAGAGAACTTAGTGATTAGATATGGGAGAAGGGCAGCGAGGAAAAAAAAATAAAAAAACCTTCCATTTATTATCTCCAAATTTTACCCTCTTGTAAGAGTAAACATTTTAATCCTACACCATCACTCGAAGAGTGATAAATGGATTGATAAAACTGAGGCATATCCCGGTGTCTCAGGTACTAGGTTAGAGGCTGGGGCATAGAACACATCAAGCCCAAGGTTCATGACCTGGCTAGGGGAACAACCAAAAATAAGTAAAAGTGCTTCTTCCTTCTCTTCCTTCCTTAAAAATGCTTTTTTTCCTCCTATCCCTTGGACTTTATGTGGGCTATACCCCAGTCACCGGCTTAGCATCTGAACCACCAGAAGGCACCACAGCTGTGCTCTGTTGTGATATGAACTCTCAATATTTTCATCGGCAACATTTCACTCTTACTCTTCAGCATATGGAGGTTGGCAAGTACTGTATTTCAGGATAACTATTTTAAAGTTATCTTTCTGCCATTTATTTCGGATGTACTTAAAGTTTCCTTTAGATTTCAAATCTTATTTCAACTACTCAAGTGTCTTTCTGTCTGAACTTACTGACATTAATCCAATAGCCAGGGAGTCTGTGAACTGCTTCATGCGTACCACCACAAACACAATTTAATTCTGCTGGTTTTAAGGCGAGAAGCAAGATGGTCAGATTAATAAATGCACTTGAAAAAGCTCTAATAATTTTATGACCACATGGAAGATGTCATTGAAATAGGGTATACTGGTTGCAGATATTGGAGGAAGTTGTCACCTTGGTCCAGTTAAAGTTGTCATTTCATGACCAGGACTTTCAACTGAAAGAACTAGGGCTTGTACTGGTCATAAAATTCAGCGAATCAGTCTACAACTAAAAAGCAACAGCAGACTGAATGCACAGTGGCAAGGGCAAAGACCTTGAAGCCAGGTAAAGCTGGGTTCAAATCTCAGCTCAACCACTGAAATGACATGACTCATCTTGAACAAGATGCAGTAAAATAGTTAACAGAGGGGAACTATTATTCCGAGGTTTTTCTTCCTAGATGGCCCAGGAACCCAGAGAGCAGAATTCAAATATTTAGAAGCACTCAAGTTGTGGACAGTAGTACAAAAGGGATTAATTCTAAGTGTTAAAAAGAAAAACTGACCATCACTAGTGGAGAGGTAGCAGAAACTGAAATATTTCATGTGAATAAATTCTTCGGATTAAAATTAGAAAAAAAAGGCTTCGAGAGGTCAGGTAAATGAGTAAATTCTGTTAAATGTTAGCTACTCTTGGCCAATTTGGATTAGTGCCTTTGATGAATGACTTTCCCATTTATCTACTTAGGATTTCTTGTATCTGCTCATCCCACCCAACCATTTCACAACCCTGAGATAAGATGAGGCTCAACTGAGTAGTTCAGATGCAGAGAAGCAGCCGAATGATATAAGTGTCTAATTTTCTTGTGAAAAAATGGGAAAAATTCCTTCTCTTCTCCACTGGAATTCAAACTATGATAAAGGAGACAGAAAGACAAGCACATTTGAGTGAAATGTGTACATTTATATTGAAATATGCACTAAGACAGAATGAGTTCTACGAGCCAATGAAACTTTGCCAAGGCAGAATACAAACTTCTGCTGGAGAGGTCCAGTCAGCTAGCAGCAGTGCTCCCCACACAGGAACGCCCAGGAGAAGCCTGGGAGACCCACTCCAAGAAGCCTCCTTTCAGAGACCCCAAACTCGCTTGTTCCACATGCACCCACACAGATTTAGGAGCGTGGACATGCTCCTCATTTTCATATATTTTTAGTTTCTTCTTCACTGCAATAAATAGAAAGTTGGCAATGCTCATACACCACAGCACAGACAGTATTTCAGGCTTTAGCATACAACTGTAAACAGTGACTAGGTTAAAAAAAATGAAAAAGTTGGAACGTTTTTTAACAATGAAAGAATTCTTCAGAGCAGGGCATGAGTTATACAAGATTTATCTTTTGGGTATTAAGGGTTTGGACAAAGACTCAGGCTTAGACAGAGGCCTTCAGCAGTCCAAGCAGACTCAAGACGGTGGGGAGCACTGCCCATGGCAGTCTAGATGCGTGAGCAGCGAAACACGCCCTAGGTCACCCTTGACAGTACATCTTCAAACTGCCACATTCCAGGTGTGCCCACAGAAATCTTTACTGTGCCTTTACGGGCTGCCCTCTATTATAGCAGAAATGCGTAGGCAGAGTGATGACCATTTGCTGGAAGAGGAACAGAATAATACTTCTACTAGTTGCCTGGAAGGTTGGCCCCTTATTCACAATGACAACTAGGACACTTCACTTGGTGCATTCGATTTGATTCTCAAGGAGAGAAAGCCAAGTATCAAGTGCTGTCACTGTGGCAAACTGGGATGTCAATCGAAGTTAAATGGATGACTCCTTTTTGCCTCAAGCAAAGCAAACAAAGCTGGAAAGAAATGAAAGTGGACTCTATCTGCACATTAGCAATGGGGCAGACTTTATTTAAAAGGCTAGTTGTTCAAGTACTATTGCTCAAATAGCTCTCGTAGATATAAAATGTAATAACATCTGATGCTTATACACATATGTGAAAGAGCTGAAGGCCAGCTCACAAAGGGGTATTTGATCCTCAGTCAAGAGAGAAGTTAAAAGCGCATCCTGCAGGAGTAACCTCGTGGGTCTGTGTGGACCACACTCCCACCCTCTGACAAACAGAAAAACATCTGGAGCGAAACTGTCTTTTCACACCAATTCTGGCTTCATTAATTCTCTTCCCAAGAACTATACCTCAGCTAAGAAAAAAAAAATCTGTCTTGAAAAACTCAAGAACCTGGGCTACTAAAAATAAAAAAGAAATCTTAATATAGTAAACACCATGTATTTTCTGTTAATGGAGACGTAATACATTCGGCAAAATCAGTACTTTAAAAAAATGACAGACCAAAAACTCCTAGACAGAGACTTGACAAAAAAAGAAAAATGAGCCCAAGTTCTATCATTTCACCCAGAAGTGGCTTAATACAAACCAGCAACCGCCATCCGCCTACACAAAAGATCACTTCCATCTACCTTGCAAACACAACATGGAAGACGGCTTAGTTACTGAACCTGAAGGTTAAGCAGAATCACTGTGAGCACATAGTGATGGGCTAATTCAATACCCACCTGGGTCCAGTTTAAAATACATTTGCAAATCCAGTTTGTATATATTCCATAGGTATATTGAACAACAAACCACCTGATGTCCCACTATTTTTCAAATGGCAGTTCTTGTTACTCAAGCAAACCATTAGGATTAGAAAGAGCTCTCTTGGAAGAAATTTTCAGATGACGATACATTAAGGAGAAACCCTGAAAGTTAAACCAACTTAGTTCTATTTTACAAAAAATGGTAGAATGACACAATGTCCATTCTGAAGAGCAGCGTTACTCATTTCCCTCTGAGAAAAGGCCAAATTTTTCTGGACTGATATAATTTAGAAACTAAGCCAATAAAAAAATAAAATATATACCTTAAGATACTGTAAAACTTGAAATAACGTCAGGTCTTACGGAATGAGGGTTCTGGGTTTGTTTGTTCCCTCAATAAGGAAAGAGCAACAGGCTTTAAGGGAAAAATCAAAACAAATCCAATCAGAAACCCGAATATGGAAAGCACCACACAGATGTGATAACACACAATACCACACAAGAAAGGAGTTACACGTCAGTAATAGCGTTGTGAGAGTAACAGGCTGGGGACGTACACTTCCAACAATAAAGTTCCTAGGTCAAAAATGTGTTAAGAGCTTGCAATGTCAAAACGACCAAAAAAAAAGAGGGGGTGGGGTGGGAGGTGAGGGGGAATAGGGAGGAAAGGCTGCATGCATGGGTCTATTATAGACATGATATTCAGCAGCATAAAAACAATATTCTCCATAGAGTCCCCCAAATGGGACAAACATATTTTTCACTGCTAAGAATGGGAAAAATTAAGAGTGGAACAAATTCACTTGTAACTATAGCATCTCCCATATCTGAATAACAAGCATTTTCAATCTGATGCTATATATTAAGAAAACACTTGAGTACATATACACACAGGTAAAGTCAAATTAAAAAAAAAACAACTATATTAAGAACCTTAAAAACTGGAAAATAACATCTGTTTTAAAGCCAAGTTGGTGTGATTCTGATTACTATATATGACATAATCCATAGAAAGGACCAAGAAAAGAATCTTCATTTTGTTCCATACTTAGGTTCAATGTTATCCTAGGAAAAACAGCAATAATTCAATGAATATGTCACACATTAAACTACAAAGTCCCCTTTCAGTTTCAAATGAATTTTAGCAACATTCTTCATTGGCTAATTTTTCTCCTGTCATACCAACCGTCTATGTACAGGACCAGTTTAAATCCCTCCTCCCCTTCAAACACTAGATACGAACATCCAGGAACATTCTACAATGCAAAGTGCCTTAAGAAAGAGAAGGGTTCCGTAGTGCCAGTGATGTAACTGATCTGAGGGAGCTGGGGTGCTATCAACACTGATGGGAGCCAGTCAGGCGATGGTGGTTTGTTTCTCCTCCGGCGTTTCCTCCAGCAACTGCATGATCAGTTCATGGAGGGGCTTGCAGATCTTGGCGTAGCCCCCTCCTGTGAGATGCAGAAAATCAAACATGTCGTGGCAGGAGATGGCACCGTCCGAGTGCACGAAGCCCCCGTCTGTATCCAGGAGCTGAACATTGGCAAGCTTCGGCAGGGAAACCTTAAGGAGCTGGTTCACCTTGGCATTCTTTTGCCTCAAAGGGTTAGGCTTCTCACCTCGAGGTAACAAACCCTGGGGTGGAGCAGAGAACAACACAAGAATCATTTATTTTAGGGTGCCCTGGTGGCTCAGGCCTAAGCAAATGGCTGGGGCACAGACAATGTAAAGCCCAAAGACCTGGGTTTTTGACCTGGGCCCAGGGAAAACAAGCAAAATGAACAAATAAATGCTTTTTCCTCCCTTATTAAAAAAAAATGTTTTTCTTTATCTTTTGTGATTTCAGATAATCCTGAAACTGCTCCATTTGGCACTTTTTACACTTTTGATGTCTGAATATGGGTCTAGATTAGTTTTAATGAAACTTCTCAGATCACTTCTCCATTTCTTCATGAGCTCTTCCCCTGTCTCTTAACCATCGCTATTCTTCAGGGTCTTATCTTTGTCTTCTCACTCTTTAGTGGAGGGAATGTGCACCCACATTAGCCCAGATCTCTTCCTAGAACTGCATATTGAACATCCAATTATGGAACTAAATCTGCATGCTCCTGGGGCACACCAGGTAGCATCTTCCCCCTAAACTGTTCTTTCTACATTCTCTGATCAACTGATCATTCAAACATCCCTGAGTCTCTCAACTGATCTAACTCAGCTTTAAGTTACTCAGTTTTTGCATCCTAAATATTTTTTTAATCCATTTTCCCCCAACTCTGACACAGACTGTTATGGCTAGGGAACTTATCACTGTTCACGTCAATTAAGATAAAATCTCCTGGCTGGTCTTCTTAGCCCCTACGCCTTCAAGTCATTCTCCACACAGTCGTCAGAATAATCTAGATCAAATACACATCTACTTATTAATGGACATGGAACCCTCGCTACTATTCATGAGAAACAAAGTTGGAAGAAATGCTGTTCTCATGAATCAGAGTCACATAATATCTGGTAGGATAATACAGAGATGTGCCCTAAATTAGTTTTTAATTTTTATGGTAATGATCGAATGTAATTTTCAAATATATCAGATGTCTGTCCTATGATAACAAGTCTGCCATGTGTCATCAAACTAGAAATGGCCTCTATAGATAATCAATCCGATTACTGAGTTAATGTCAGACATCCCAGTCCTTTAGTTTGATAGATAATGATGCCATACGGCAAACTGTTAATTATGCGAAATTTTTTGCTACTCTCTCTTATAAGACATGGAAAGGAATCTTATTTCACAAAAAGATGTTCTACGGGATTTTGCTAAAAGAAAAAAAATGTTATGTTTAAAGTAAGTATTGTTTGTTTTCAACTTTTCCAGTAAAATCTAAGGGCCTATTTATTGTGTGAAGGCATAGTTCCATAATCATAGAGAATTATGGTTCTGGTACTCTAGGTACTTCTATCCTTGGTAGGCAGCTCAACATTGCACAGGTAAGGCGAATCCTAAACTCTAGTTAAATGTTAAAAAGTATAAAGTTCTGGAGCACCCTGATGGACTAGTGACTGGGAGCAGTCCACATGCATCCCAAGGTCCAGGGTTTGCATCCCAGGGCCAGTGGAACCACCAAGATGAACACCTAAAAAAAAAACAGAAGTAAAAGTGCTTCTTCCTCCTCTCTCTGCCTACCTACCTGTCTCTGCTCACCTTCAATCCTGCCTGCACCTTTCCTTAAAGAAAAAAAAAAGTATAAAGCTCTGAATCTAATAATTAAAGAGCAGCACTTTATGCTGACATATCAAAGTCTGCTTAAGAAATAATCAGCAACCAGCAAGGATGAATAGTGATCAATAGATACTTTGTTCTAACCTTCAAAGAATAAAGAATGGGTAAGCATCAAGAGCAGGATACTATATTGCGTTTTAAAACAAGGATGAGAAAAGTATCTTATGTATTTACATAACATGCTCCTTAATATATAATGAGTATCAAAGGTGTGTCATGAGATTTTTTTCCCTTATAATAATAGCTAAAATATTACCATATAAAGAAAACAAAAGGAAAAATAATGTGCTAATCCCTTCACTATGAAACAATTGTTTTATTTTATTTCTTTAAATGTTGAGTTTTTTTGTTGTTACTTTAAAGCAAAGTATAGGTAGGAATAAAGGCAAGTAGGCAGGCAGGCAGGAAGAGGAAGAAGCATTTACTTAGTTGTTCAATCTGATTGTCCCCTAGCCCCAGGTCATAAACATGGGTCCTTGTTATGTATGTGGACTACACTGGCCAGAGACCACAGACTTAACTGCTAAGCCACCAGAGTGCACTAATAATTATTTTAATTTTCTCTTTTAATTATATATATTTTTTTGGTAAGGAAAGGCAGGTGTAGGCAGGAATGAAGGTGAGTATGCAGGAAGAGAAGAGGAATAACACTTTATTTTATTTTTATTTAGTTGTTCACATTGGTTGCTCCCCCCAACCCAGGATGCAGACCTGGGTCCTTGAACGTATGTGGACTGCCACACCTAACCACTGCTACAAGAGGACATGCCACAGATATAGTCTTAAGTAATTCTAAATGTAATACGCACAGTTTGGTGTTCTGATTTTTCATTTAAATATATCATAAATTGTTTTCACAGTCCTCATAAGTGTCATGTTTAATGCTGTTTTATTATGTATCAGCATGTATTACATTATATATTAAATGATTTATGTAATCCTTCCATCATGGGGCTGACTATTTACATTATTTCCATTGTTTTAGTACTGTAGATAATACCACTGTATGTCAATTATAAAAGGTCTGGTTGAAACAGAGTATTTATGAAGGATTTATTCATAAACATTCATGTGACAATTATGTTCTAAACAACAAATATGTACCAGTCCTAATACTTCAGAGGTAGACTCCTAACCAGTAATCCTTTCTGAAATAAGGCAGGATATAAGCAAGTAGGTAAACAAATAAATACCATGCAAGCACATAAACAATTAAATACCATGCAATAAAACAAACAAAAAATTTGGCTCCTCAGCTCCTGTACGGTAAAATCCAAACTCCTAACATGGAATACAATCTCTGTAAGACCCAGCTCTGACCTCCTTACCCTAATCATCTTAGCCTCAAACTGTGACTGCAACCCTAAAATTCTTCTAGAACGCTCCTTAACTCACACAACAAACACAAGTATAGCCTTTGATCATTTTCTTTTTCCTCCTTCTACGTATTCTCTTCTTTCCTTTCCCCATTTGTCTGGAAACCAATACATTCCTTAAAACTAAAGTCAGACATCAACTTTTATGGCTAAAACACACTTTGTTCTCCCCTTTTTCCCATGGGCATATGCTGTAACAACTGTATCTTTATATTGTTCATCCACTAGATCAGAGTTCCTTGAATTTTATTCATTTCTGTGTGCTCAGGACCTAGGATACTGCCTTTTACATAGCAATCCTCAATACGTTTGATAAAGGACTATCTTCGTAACATATCTCATTAAAGCAATAAATACAAAGCATATTTTACTAAAACATACATTTTCAGTTGAGCTAAGATTATCTATAGGTAAATTTTTTTTTTTTTGGAAAAAAAGGTACAGGCAGAAATGAAGGTGAGCAGAGGCAGGCAGGAAGATAGAGGAAGAAGCACCTTATTTTATTTGAGTTGCTCATCTTGGGACTAGAACCAGGGACCTAGAGACGTGGACCACATCCAACCTCTACTCCACCAGTGCTATAGGTGAACTTTTACATTAAAAAAGTTATTTATCTTGGAGACCGGGAAGACTTAATACTTTAAATCTACAAGAGACAGTAGTTGGCAGTGTTTTAAGAAAAGTCAGAGATTCTAATAAATATACCTTTTAACATAACGAAAGTGAAACTGAACACCAAATCTAAGTCAATTCCAGGTCTCATAAAGAGACTTGGGAATGCAGGAAATACCACACAATCTAAAAATTCTGAGTAGAAGACAAGAACAACAAAAAAATTAAGGCTACCTGAGGGGACAAAAGAGGATTTCCATTTCTAAAACAAGATGAACAGACTAAAGATGAACCCACAGCTGGTCTGGAAAAATAATGAGACCAAAATGATGAGATAATGGGATCTATCGGAGAAGAGTTCAGGAGTATTATAAACTGCCCCTATTTAAAGATTCTCCATATTCTTTGGTGATTACGATTAAGAGATTCCCTGGTGTTACCCCAGCGGGGTAACAGCTGGCGCAATACATGCACACGTCAAGGTCCCAGGTTTGAGTCTCAGGACTGGTGGGAACAACCAAGATGACCAACCAAACTAAAGTGCTTCTTCCTCCTCTCTTCCTGCCTGCCTGCCTGCCCGCCTGCCTAGTGCACCTTCATTCCTGTCTGCACCTTTCCTTAAAAAAGAGAATCCTCATCTGACCTAATGATACCAAAGATTCCATCTACCCACATTCCATATTACATACCAACACAATGATCTTGGCCTGGGGCTGCCTTGTGTTGACGAGCTGTACAATGGCCTCTATTCCACCTGCTACTTCTTCTGCTGTATTTTCATGGTTGTTTGTTCCTACCCAGACAACAATGACCTATAGTTGAGGGGGGTGAAAAAGGGAAAGGGATAAATATCCAGGAATAAAGGAATATCCAATATTTAGATATAAATCTTATTTCAAAAGTCAAAGGAGGAAAGATGATGTCTCAACTGGGCAATCTTTAAAACATTGACTTATGTCTTATATGTATCAGGATCGATTCTGGGTAGATAAATGAGAATAAATTAACTATAAAAATAAAACATTTATATGTCAAAAATATTTAAAAAGTGAAATTTAACAAACCTGGGGAAAACTATTTGCAACTCACATAAAGACTCCCTGACTAATAATTTTACAAGATGACTGCCACCTAAACATATCTTACTACATAACCCAACAAAGTAAATATATACTCTGTACAAGAGAAGACAGGGATGAGTTTTTGCTGCCGTTGTGGTTTTTTAGAAAGGCAAATAATAAAACAGTTTCAACTGGAACAGATGTAATTAGTGGGTCAACTTTTTTTTCTTGGAGGTTGAAAAAAATTACATGGAATCGTGTGAACTTAGGACATACAATGTGCTAAGGTACTAGGTACATGTTTATAGTCCACATTTGCTCACATCTGCTTCAAATTCTCTTCAGGAGAACTTGGAGGCCTTAATTAGGAATTTCTTTACATAGCTAAACAGACTGGAAATTGCTTTTTTGCAGTAAACTGTGGTCCACCGCCCAAGTCCCACCTCCTGAAGTTTCCCGTTCGTGCTTCAGGCCCACAGAATAGCATACCTCATTAGCATCAATGCTCTTCCACAGCTGAAGACAATTATAACAATTACCAATACAACCCAGGTGAGCAATACATGATTAAAAATGTATGTGAATGTTTTCAAGTAGTAACAGTATCATTTATCTTGAGGCATAACACAAAAGTGAAATAATTCTTAAAGGAAGCACTATAAAGTTTTTACTGTCAGTTTCAGACAACTGAACTATGTGAAAAGACTCAACGATAGTCTTAAAACAAAAAAAGTTTCATTTTACCTTAGGTTTAATATTCTCCAGTTCTCCGTTCTTTAGTCTCCACAACACATGTCTTGTTGTATCTCCCCCAATTCCAAAATTCAGTGCATGAAGTGGGGAAAAAAGCTCTCGCCATATCTAAAAAGGGAAACCTGATTTATTTCAGGCAGAATTAATGGGAAATCTTTCAAATGTAATGTAAGGCATCTGAAATAATTTCCATTTTCTGCATCAAATATAACATTATTTTTTTAAAGAGCTGTTTAAAGGGTTCTGAAGATGATACTGTCCAACCAAGTTCTTAGTACAGCATTAGGTGTCAACTCAAGAAGTGAACCACAATTCAACGTAATGACCCTTAAGAGGTACCAACATTTAAAATTCCTTCATATCTAAATGATGTCACAGGGTATAGTATACCAGGCTGAAAACCCTTTTCTTTCAGCACTTTGAATATATCTAGCTTGTAGAATTTCAGGTGAGAAATCTGACAATCTTATGGGGACTCTTGTGTGTGAATCATTTTTCTCTAGGTGCTTGTTAAGAGTCTTTATCTTGTATTTTTGACATTTTGATGACAATGTGTTGAGTTTAGGTCTTTTTGGGTTTCTCTGGTTGGGAATTCTGAGCTTCCTGAGTCTGAAGGCTTGCTTCATTCCTCAGGTTCAGGAAATTCTCAGCTATTATTTCTTCAAATATAGTTTCTGGTCCCTTTTCTCTCCTTCTCTGGGACCCCTATGATGCAAATGTTGTTCCTTTTGAGATTACCATCCCATAGGTCATGAATGCTTTCTTCATTTCTTTTCATTCATTTTTCTGGCAAACCATTGCTGGTTTGCTTGAGTGTATTCCTTTGCCCTATCTTTGAGCTCACTGATTTTATTAGAGACTTCACCCATCCTACTCTTGAGTCCCTCTATTGAGTTCTTTAGTTCAGCTACCATGTTCTTCATTTCTTTTGATATCTTGTTTAATTTATTCTTTTTTGTTGTTCTCTTTTTAACCCTCTATTGTTTTATTGATTTCCATGAGTATGTCTATTGCTGTTGTCCTAAGTTCACCCTCAGGCAGCTTGCACACATCTGTTGTATTCAGATTTTCCCTGGGGTTTTAATATGATCCATCATTTCGTGTCTATGTCTCTGTGTCTTTACTGTTTGATATTCTGTTTATGTTTTTGTGGGTTAGGTTTCCTTGCTGTAATGATCTTATTTAGGGTATCGACTTACACTGAGTAAGCCTGAATCTCAGTTTGAACACTAGGATTTCTTAAGTTTTGTGGTATTACCAATGGTTGGCTTTGTTGAAGTTTTTAGGTGGACCCTATGTTAGGGACTATAGTTCAGCCTACAGGGTTGGAGTTTGTATGGGTGATGCAGAGCTTTCCCCCAGCGGCCCAGGTCTAAACAGTAAAAACCCACAGTCAGCAATCGGGTTGTAGTTCTGTCTCCACCCACAGGGCGACGCTAGTGGATAGCTGTTGAAACCTTCTCCCTCCTGGGAGAGTCCCTTCTTCCTTTAAGCCTGGGGGTGAGATTTCTGGTGTGCAGGTTTTGTAGTTGTGGTACAAAATAGTGGGACAGGGTGGGAGAGGGCGATTCCGCTAGCTGCCTTCTAGTATTGCCAGCACCCAGTGTAACTTCCCAGCACGGGGTCCCACTCAGACCACTGGGCGCTGGTGTTCCTTCTGCCTGGCACCAAGACCCTCTCCCCGGGGCTCTGTGTTCCAGTACCACTGGGAGGACTCTGCATTCAGAGCTACTCCTGGGAGGCCCAGTTCTTCCTGAGGCTCTACCCCATTGGCTGCAGTCCTTTTTTCACTCACCAAGGCTGAGTCCAAAATCTGTGATGCAGCTCTGAACCGTGATGTCTTTGCCTACCCTTGAGCTGGTGATTGCTGCCTCCGTCTGCAGCCTTAGGACCTGCCCTTCCACCGGGTGTATGTTTGAAAAAATAAGTGATTTCTAGTTGCTCTACGGGGAGAAGATGTGATGGGCTCCTATCAGGTCGCCATCTTGACTCCTTCAACATTTAAAATTATGTAGTCAACTAAATAAACTCTCCTTTCCCTTATTCAACCATTTAAAGGAATAGGGCAAAGTAGAAAACTGAGATGAAGAAAACTACCAAAAAAAAAGAAGAATCAAAAAATCATATTAAGACAAATACAAATGAGTAAATATAAGAAAATAGTCAAATACAAAGAACAGTTAAAAGTCATGATGAGAACAAATATAAACAAATATAATGTGAATCTTCTTGGAAGCCAAGGCAAAAGAAGGAGTTTAGTTATAATGCTAATGTTTTTTGTCTCATCATACTTAGTGGCACAAAGAATCCCATTAAGTAGATCTGACTTCACTTATAAGTCTATAGATTCGATTTAGAATAATGTCTGTCAGTGATAAATCAGAGACCAGGTTCATCCTCTGACTTTCCCACTTTACCTCATATTGCTGCATTAACTGCACCATGGAGTCCCCCACAAACAGGACATCAGGCTCTTTATCTTTGCAGTCCAGGACAAATCTGTTGTGCTGTTTGAAAAAGAAGGAAAAATTAGAAACTGGCATTTCTTTACCTGTGAGATTTCTTGGCCCAAACAGAACAGTTGTCTAACCAGATATATACTCAATAGTTAAACAGCAGATATGGCCTCTCAATCTGTAATTAACTGCTAGAATTTCCTCCAACCCTCACCATATTGAACATTCTAGTATGCTCACTCAAGAAAGCCAGGTATCTACTGAAACCAGAACAGAAAAATACATTTAACCTATTTTAAAAATGCATCTTTTCCTCAAACTTCTTAAAAGAAAATTCAGATATATATGAAGTAACACAGCAAACACCTGGTATACCTTCCACCTATATTGAACAATAACATTTTCCCATATTTGCTATCTGTGTCTACATGCATGTGTGTTTGAACCATTTGAAGGTAAGCTGCAGAAACACTGAGATTACCCTGAGATCACCCTGAGATCACCCTTAAATATTTCAGCATGCAGTTCCTAAGAGTAAAGTCTCTCATAAAACCACAAAACTATTAACACATCTAAGAAAATGACAATAATCTCATAACACTAATATTCCACCTTTCCAACTGTTCTTAGAGCTGGATAAAGTAGTGTATCTTTTTTTTAAAAAAAACTAGGATCTAATACAAAGGCATATAATTTACTTGGATATTTTAAATACAGCCTTTGAAAATGTCTGTTAACTTCCACATGCTCAACATTGGCAAAATAAGACTCAGACATTTTTCACTCTAATATAAGTGTCTAAGTTTTGATGATGTTCTAAAATGCTTTTCTTTGCAGGTATAAGACATTTTTTTAATGGATTTTATCTATCACTGTTGAAGGACATAGTTTAAATTTTATTTTCATCCCCAAAACAAATTTACACGAGGCTTTTGACAACAGGTCTCTTGAGTTCTAGAAAAAGGTCCAAATGCTGTTTTGTTTTTTTCACACACTGTTCATTCCTCAGAATGAAGGTAGAACATTTCTGCTGATAATATCAGTACATTTAACCCTGAGGTAAAAGTGAGATATTTATCCAATACAGGTGAAAAGATAAAAATACATCTGGAAATAATCTGGTTATGTATAACAACAGCTACTCTCTTACAGCATTAGGATTTGGAATTTTTCTTTTTAGGATTAGGATTTTTCTTTTTTCTTGCATCCTTGTTTTGTGTAAATACTTTCATAAAAAATTACTCATTTCAGTGTTTTTTTTTAAGATGGGAAAATTGGAGAAAGAAGTATTTGGAAGAAAGGAAGATAAGAAAGAAGCATTTTTGTTTTTGGTTGTTTTCCCTGCCCTGTAGAGTCAGGGTGTGTGGGTTTTATACGGTCTGTGCCCCAGTCACAGGCTTAGCACCTTGGCTACCAGGGGATACCCTCAATAAGGAAAGGTGCAGGCAGGAATGAAGGCAAGTAGGAGGCAGGAAGAGAGAGGAGGAAGAAACACTTTATTTTAATTTAGTTGTTCACACTGGTTATCTCTCCCCCGCAACCCGCCAAACCTGGGCCTTGAACCCAGGGGTATGCTTCTTCTGAGGTGACTGACCTAATCGCTACTCCCCAAAGCATGACTCAAGCATTTTTAAACTGAAGGAATGATCAAGACTAAACCTTTAGCTTGTGAGTAGCTACACTTTCACACTGTATCAGTTCTACTGTGTGAACTATAGTACCAACTCTCAGTACCAATAAAACAGCTTCTGCTTTATAGAATGTCATGGAATTTAAGTGCTACAATTTTAAATTTCTAGTATTCTCCATTTTCTTTTTAAACATAAGAGTAGCTGCAGTAAGTCTGGAGAAGATCAAAATAAAACACCTATAATCTTATTATCTTTCATCTTGTGATCTCATGCCCCCGTGTCCGATAATTTTTTAAAGATAGTTTATATTATGCACACTTCCAATGACTCTGAGGACAGAAACACCTAAGTTCAAATCAAAACTTACCTACTTTCTAGTGCAGAGACCTGAAGCAAGCTCATCATCTGAGTCTTGTTTTCAGAACTTTGTTTTACAATTAGGAAGATGAGAGCTCTATGAAAACCAGCAGGTATTCAAAAAACAGCAATCATTATAACTGTACTTAACACTATACCAGAATAATTTTCCTATGTAGCTACATGATTTTCACAGCCAAATGTTTAATGGTCACATAAATATACTGAGTGCATCCACTGACCCATTTTTTAAAACTTTTTCCTACTGACAGATTTGCCACAAAAAAGAAATTTATACCTATTTTTCACATGTTGGGAACTCTTAGGTCAAAAGGACTTAATGGCTGCACCACTGTGGCTCAGCAGCTAAGATGTAGACCATGTAAAGCGCAAGGACCTGTGTTCAAGATTGGGAGAAGGGGGAAAAAAATAACACTTTCATGGGTCTTGGGCATTTCCAAATTCTTAACAAAAGGGCTTTGTCTATACTGATGCTAATAACAATGTATCAAAACTAGTTTTACTGTACTTACAACTGCACTGGATATTACATCTGTTTTGGGAACAAAAATTTTAAACTGCCAGTTTACTGACATACTCATCTACTAGTGGTACGTATCCTGAGGAAATCTTTATTAATAATATAACAAAAGATATCGATGCTTCATCTAATATTTTTACTGCAAATATGTTCCTCAGTCTACAGCAGAGCCTTCTTTTTCTGGTTATTTTTCATATGATTTATATTAAATTTGTCAACAGTCAAGCCTTTCCAGATCACTCATAAAAAAACAAAAAACAAAAAACAAAAAACAAAAAACTTATTATGGAAGCTAGAAAATATACACAACAGCAGAGAGAATAACACAATGAACCTACATGTATCCAAGACCAGCAACAGCAATTACCTAGTTTACAGTCACTATTATTCAGTCATTGCCCAAACAACTGCCCCACCCTTCTCAGGTTATTTTACAGTGAATTAAAGGCATAGCATTTCATGCATGAAAATTCAGTAGTTAATTTCTTAAAAAATTTTAAAATATATAACTACAATGTCAATTCTACTCCTCTCCCTTCAAATCAACAATTCTGTAATATCAAGTAACCAGTGTTCAAATTCCAAGTTATAAATTTTGTTTTTACCTTAAAAAAAAAAAAAATCAAAATTTGAAAAATTTATCTCTTAAATCCTTTAAGTCTACAGGTTCCCTCTGCCACCACTTTTAAGGACTTTGACTGTTGGACCCACAGAATTCCCACTGTGTGGATTTTGTTGCTCACGTGCCTGCGCTGGTGGATGGACGTGCTCGTCTGTTCAGTGTTGCCTGATAAGCCATAGTGACAGCTGGATTTGGGTTTGATATTTTGGCAGTACTTCATAGGTAGCACTGAGTATCACTTCAATACTTTTTCAAAGACAGCTGAATAGTCACATACACCCTTCATTGGGTTTCCTCTAACGTAGACATTCTACATAAGCACAGTACATTCATCAAAACTAAGCAATTAAACTTGGCAAATTTTATCAGCTGGAGTTTATTTAGATCTCAACCAATTTTTCAAGTACTGTCTTTATGTTCTCAGAACCAGTCCAGGGTTACATTGCATTTAGTCTATGTGTTTCTTTGTTAGTCTCTTCCAAGAGGGACAGTTCCTTGTCTTTCTTGACATGTTTGATGAGTAATAGTTACGTTTCCTTCAATTTGGGCTCATCTAATGCTCTCTCATGAATATACAAAGGTTATGGACTTGAGGGATCACTACCACCACAGAGGTGATGTGCCCTGTTACATCCTATCAACACAACTTATTATTGGTGATGATTACACTGATCACTCGGTTAAGGTGGTGTTTGCCAGGTTTCTCCACTCTAATGTTTCCTTCCCATATTCTATTTGTTAAAAGCCAGTCACTAAATCAACACACACTGAAAGTGGTGGAAATCAAGTTATACCTCCTGGAAAAGGGACATCAAAAAACGTGCTCATAGATGAAAACCACCAATGTAACTTGTAGAGATACTCGAGGATAGGTACGTATACTACTTCTCTTTAAAGTTGTGTCCACTAATTTTTTTTTTAAAGGAAAGGTGCATTCAGTAATGAAAGTGAGTAGGCAAGCAGGACAAGAGAGGCAGAAAAAGCACTTTATTTTTACTTATTTAATTATTCACATTAGTTGTTCCTCCCAGGCCTGGGTCTTGAACCTGAGACCTTGGCATGCATGTGGGACTGTTTCCAGGGTGTACTAGAGTGCCTGGCCACCAGAGTGTGCCTATGTCCATTAATTTTACTATTCATCCATGGCTTCCGCCAACAAGGATTATTACTGTGGGCGAGTTCTACTGATGATTGTCTTTCACCCTCTTCCGTCTGTTAGTCAAAATTATTCTATAAGGAATGTCCATTCTCCCCATTTAGTCGTGTAATAATTTATTCATAAAAACGTATTCATGAATTTGTTACCAACCAGTATCATTAAAACTAAAAAAAAAAAAATGTACCCTTCCCTCCCCCATTCCTGGGTCCCAAACCTAGGTCCTTGGACTTTACATGGCCTATCTATACCTTAGCCACCTAAGCCACAAGGGTACAGCCAAGATCATTTTTCATGTTGCTTACATTTCGCAGCTTCACATTTTAGGTGCTCTTTCAGTGTGGCTCCAAGTGATCAAACTTAATATCATCAATGAGATAAAACACCACGTGCTTTCTATGTGATGCATGGGAGGACATATTATTTCAGTGATATTCCTATCATTCCCCGCGCCCCCACCCCTTTTTTTTGAGTAGGTCTTTGTCTTTTCACACTGTAAGATGCCTGAGCTTCATCCTTTATTTTTCTTGTTTATAGAAGCAATCATTTCTCCAAGTCTCTGGTTCCTTCACTGGAAAACTAATTTAAAACTATGATCTGGGCATATAGTTTAATATTTAGTACAATTAATGCTTATATATTATGCAAATTAAAAAAAAGTTTTTTGGCATGACCAAACCACTGTTTGGTCAGCGGCCTCTGGAGAAGCACAGTCCACATACATCCCAAGGGCCCAGGTTCGCATCCTAGGTTCCCGGTACAACAACCAATGTGAACACTTAAATAAAAACAAAATAAAATACTTCTTCCTCCTCTCTCTTCTTGTCTTACTGCCTACTTTGTGTTCATTCCTGCCTGTACCTCTCCTTTTTTTTTTTTTTTTTTTAAAAAAAAATCCTTCTAAAATATTCATGTTTTCTTCCACTGACTATATTTCCCAACACGTAAAGCCTAACTTATTCTAAAAACAAAGGCATCTTGTTTTAGTTTCTAGTTTTAATAATTATAAATAACCTAAAAGTCCTTCAATAAAAAATGGTCAAATCCATTGTGATATGTTCATATGCAGCAGCGGAATACTATTTACAGGGTAAATTTGAATAAACTACAGCTACACTTTTAAATGTATAATATTTACAGAAAAATTTCATTTAGAAAGTTTAAAAATACTATACACATATATACTGTTTATAGAGACTATACATAGAAATATATGAAAACAAATATAAAATTTAAGAATATTGGTTTGGGGAGATAGGAAAGAAACTTGATTAATGAGGGAATATCAATTCTATTAGGAGTTTCGGGGATGTATGGCAAAGACACAAGTGCTCAGTATGTTTCATAATATTTTTTAAAGATATATACAAAATTGAAAGATTAAGAATAAGCAAGTAGTTGATCCATATGAAAACAGTCAAAAAATCCTAATTACTACTCAAAATAAGCTAGCTGATAGACTGATTTTTAAGTCTGAAAAGACACAAGCAAAAAGAGAATACTATCGAGTATAAATAGAGGCATGTCCCTGCAGGCTGAGGTGTTAACTCGTGTCTGGGGGACAGTCTACTTATAGCTCAAAGACACAGATTTGCAGTGTGGGACACCAAGGGAAACAACTAAAATGAACAACTAAATAAATGTTTCTGCCTTTCTGCCTATTGCCTGCCTACCTTCATTTCTTCCTCTTTAATGATTTTTTTAAAGTATAAATAGAATCAATACTAAATCACAAAACTCTGGGTACTCAAAATCATATTAAACTTGTTATTTCAGGAGATAATATGGTTGGAAACAGATAAAGTTTAAATATAGTTACAGTTAAGTGCTAAGTTTATTAAAAGCTCTTTTTTTAAAAAAAAAAAAAAGTGCTAACAAATAATGGGATGCATCAAGAAGACAAAGGAACCATCTTGAGGAAATTCCCACTTGCCAAACCTGGGACAACTTGAGTCTCAAAATGACGATGGATTATAACCCACCGAGTAAAATAAAAATCTATGAGCCCATGCTATAATAAATAAAATTTTGTTTAAGCCAACACCATCTTAACCAAGTGATCAAAGTTAATATCACCAATGAGACAAAGCAACATCATGTGCCTTCTGGGTGCTAAACTGAAGACACAGAAGACATCACTGATACTTCCGCCAAAGAACTATAATCTAAATCTTGATTACGAAGAAAAGATAAACTAACCCAAATTGAGGGACATCCTATAAAATGGTCTATACTATTCCAAACTGTCAACGTCACGAAAATCAAATAAAGGCTAAGAAACATTTCAGATTAAAAGAGACTAAAAAGATAATAAAGACAACTAAATGCAATGTTGGGACAACTAGAGAAATCTGAATAAGGTTTTAGACTGATAACAGTATAATATCAACATTAAACTTCCTGATTCTAATAATACTGTAGAAGAAAACATCCTTCTTAGTGAAATATTTAGGGATGAAGGGTATGTTAACTACAACTTACTACCAAATGGTTCAGAGAAAACAGTATGTTGGTATACACACATACTAACAGTTACAGACAGAATAATTAGGCAGATTTGGCAACTGCTATTAACAACTGGCAAGTCTGGATGAAAGGATATAGGGAGTTAATTCCAAAATTTGTATAATATTTACATAATTTTGAAATTACTTCAAAATAAAAGGTTTGGACAAAAGAATACTGTAGAGACATGGTCATCTTTTAAGATTAATAGAGATCAATCATCACATTTTCAAAATATTCACTCCAATATTAGACTGATGATTAGGCATGGACGTTTCTAATTTTAAAATTTTGTTTACTGTAATAAATTCCTGTTGACCACAAAAAATGCCTCCTGGCAGTTTAGGTCAAAGACTCTCAAAAACTGAAGACTCACAACATGTAAATGATACACACAAAAGCCCTTTTTACCTGAGACATCCATCTGTCATCTCCTTGAATATCTTCCGCTGCATGTGGAATAGCTGCCGGGTTTGAGTCTCCTTGGCTCATTCTATACCTGAGGAAAAAATACCTATGTCATGTTTCATTCATTATTTGTTACCATTTACTTAAATACAACATGTCTGATTTTGAATAATAATTTAAGTTTCATTGTGGTTTTGCCTAGAAACTAAATAACTGGAGTTTATTTTCAGCAGAGATAAATTCCAGGATATGACTATTTAAGCTCCAAGAACATCCAACATCACTAAACTTCAAGACAAGTGTGAAGATCATTTAGGAACAATGCATTATATTGGAAAAACCTGCTCCAAGTAAATACTTTATATCTGTATTAATTTTTCATGGTTACGTTATTTTAAGTACCAAATGACACCAGGAATCAAGACAACTATAATTCAATGGAATCTATGTGAGAGCCTTTTAGGCTGCTATAGCTCAAAACTTAAGGATTACTACAGCCATGGTTAGAATCCACTGATTATCTAACATCATCCAATAACTGTAGTACAGAACATGATAAAACTAGTCATAGGCTTTGGCACTGGCTTTTGACATTTACTAGTTATTTTTATTTTTGACAGAACTCCACAAACAAGGTTTATTAATGCTAAGCTCCAATATGGCATAACAGTGGAGAAGAAATAAGTAAAATTCAGAAAAATAAGAAATGTAGCGCACCCTGGTGGTTTGGGGAGTAACTGGGGCATGAACCACGCAAAGTCCAAGAAAGGGGAGGTGGGATGGGGACCAAAAATAGACGAAAAAATAAAGTCACTTCTTCCTTCTTCCTTCTGTCCCTTCCTCTCC